>VOMN01061122.1:0-11703 GCA_014899125.1 Orchestia grillus
CAAGACCGCACCAGCAAGACGGCACCAGCAAGACCGCACCAGCAAGACCGCTCCAGCAAGACTGTAGCAGTAATCTCGCCCGTTGTGAGCGTCTCAGGCTACCACGAAATGAAGAAAGCCACCAATGAATCTGCGATGAAAAAGTCCCATCCGATTCAGGTTTCTCAGGAGCATCCAATTGAGATATCACTTTTTTGGCTTACGCGTCGCGTATTGAACACGAGGAAACATGGTTTCGTGCCCCCCTTGTAATGAGGGCACTCACGCTACGGCGCCGTACGCCGCATGTAGTAGAGGCACTCACGCTGCAGAGTACATGTGTCAACAAGTCAAGAAATTCATTTTTGAGAGTTTCGACTAACATCTCCATACTCATTGAATCAAATGGAAGGGATTAACTTACTGGTCTGGCACTCATAAAGAATCACCTTGAATTTCTATTTTGAATACTTCATGCCCCAGTATGCTATTTACAAAATCCCTCAGCTACGTAAATTTCAAAGCGGAATTTAAAATTGCCCTTCACTATAAGAGACGGCCACTCAAACTCTGCCACGTGACGCATCTCACTGCGGTCGTTTCGTCCTGCTGCACACGCGGGACCTAGACACAGCAATTAATTCACTTCTCACTAACTTCCCAGATAGGCAATAAGTGTGCGGGTTCTTTAATAGAACTAGATAAGGGAAGAGGTATTCTCCTATGGGATGCGTTAGCTTTGTCATTATTACCATTATTAGTTAGTGTAAAGCTTCTTAGTCACACCGAAGGCGATCTTAAGAGAGCGAAAAGAAGGGACTATTTAGTATGAATTTTAGATCAAGTGGAATCTATGTACAGGTGTGTTCCCACACAAGATTCTTTTCGCATAGAAACAGCAAGTTAAGAAAGAAGAGGAAGAAAAGATGAAGAATAATCAGCGAAGAAAATATGAAAATGGAAAGAAGCAGATGGGCACAAAAGAAAGAAGTCCCGAAGGCCTAAACTACGGCTGAGAGAGCCTTTCAGTGACCCCCTGGGTACGCCAGTCACCATAACACAGGACAGGCAAACCTAACCTAACCTGGCCCTATAGCCAATGGCCTATCCTATGACCCCTGAGGGACGTTAGCTCAGTTCTTAACCCAGTTTTTCCATTTGAAATGTTAGGATAAAAGACAACGGGCAGTACGAGGATAATTTTACTTTTATGATAAGAAATATTATACTAAAAAAATAAACAACAGAAGAAACCAGATATTAGTAATTTCGATGACATTTTAAATTTCATTGGCTATTTAACAAAATAAATTATACTCCCAAACCAAAAACGAAAGTTAACTTAGATAAAATTGAGAGTGGAAATCCAATGGCAGAAGTAGCCTGGAAGTGGACGCAGCAAAAGTTTCACGAATAGTTCGCAGTCTCGTCCTCGGCCCCAGACAGAGAAACTCTCATAGGATGAAAGCTTGAAGATTTCTTCAGCGCAAAACAAACTTAACAACCTACTTCGAATTGATCTTCGTCTCTCGGCGGTACGATTTTTTTTTAAATAATAACCAATTGTGTTTGTCATTTGGTTATCAGAGGAACGTTTTGTAAGTCAAATTAGCGGTAGTTTTAAGATCGCGTAATTATGACAAAAGAAACAACAAAGTACAGGGCGGGCCATAGGTACCTTTTTCAAAATTATTATATCACTAGAATCACAATGGGTGCAGAGTTTCTCCAGTGTATCAGTGTTACCGTCGAGGGTAACGCTGACCTTACATATGGCCCACCCTGTACAAGAACTTTTAGTGCGCAGAGGTTTCGAGAGTCATGTCTACTCTAAAGACTTTCCAGTTAAGTGTTGGCATTTATGGTGAATACGACTACGGACAGGATTTTGTTCTTTAAGGAAATCACTGCTTAATCTTGATATAGTTACCACAAATATACGGGTTACTTGCTCTGTGTCAAGGGGATATTAGTTTCCCTAGGTGTATACTTGACGACTCTTGAAACAAATTTCAGATAAGTTATCGTTTGGATTTGAATTGCATTAAGAATTTTTGCTTTACTTCGTGATGGGAGTCACGGGCACGTATTCCACACACAGGAGTCAACAGTCTACTGTTTACAACTGAAGTGGAAAATAAAGTTCAGTAAGAGAGTGTAATTCGAGATCAAACTTGTAATAGTTAGGCTATAAACTCGCGGTATCAGACTTTCTAAAAACAGGCGAGTTATCTCCTCATTTGTCTCCATCAACACAAGCACGTGGAGGGGAAGACTTCAAAAATAACATCGCTTCAAAACACTACAAATAGACAAAACCTCAAAGAGACGACATTGAACAACAACACATCGCCACTGCCACGAAGGAAAAAGACAAATGGAGGGTAACAAGAGAGCAGGCCCCCACAACCAAACAAAAGTCCAAGCGCCGCAAGCTCGGGCTCCTCCTGACGCGTGTCGAGTCTCCAAGGCACGCGTACGAGCGCCATTTCAAGTTGAGCTCACTCGAGGGAGACGTTCGCACGTGGACATGGTAACCCAGAGATCCCTCGAGGTCTACGGGCTCGTAGATTTCAAACTGAAAAGGTAATGAAACAAAGAGATGTTCGAATCAAAGTAAAAACTTGAAATTGAACCTACATTATGTCCCGTGAGTAATCTAACGTTGTATGGCAGTTTAGAACAGTCGTCTCCAGAGCAGAAGACAGGTTTAGAGCCGACTGTTCACTTCAAACAAACTTCGATTCCAGTCAGCCCCAGGATCCGAAACTTGGCGCCGCCTGTCCTGCAATGCACAGAGCATACAAACCAGCGGGCCGGCCTCCATCTATAGTGGCAGCTTTTTTCCTTACTCTCTGTCTTCTCAAGTCCACTGTGCTCAGTAAGCCTTGCAAGACATATCCAGTGCCCCATGAGAATGAAATGTCCCGAATGATAATTTATTTAACATTCTTGACGACTCTAATGAATCTCCTACCCCGGCAAGGACGAGTGAACTCTCACGTACTCGACTCGAATTACTCATCTTAAGACGAATTAACTCGTCAATCGTCAAAACTTCGATCAAAGAAAAACAGGCCGGAATGACTTATTACATTTCCTTAGCCTCTTTCGAAATAGGCCCACCCCTCCCGAGTGTACTCATACAGCTGCAGCAAATAAAAAAGCCGCCTCGCCGTTACACGTTTCAACCTGAAAACCTGCAAGAAAAGGGGTTAAATGCCTCAAATTGAGTATAATACTTCAAATGAGAAAAATTTGAATATTTTGCTAGTTACTGTTGTTTTCAAGCGTGTTGCTGCATCAATGATTCCATTTTATTGACTAAAGATTAGCAGATCATCATCTACGCTGGAAAACCCGTATGAGCCCGGCTAGATATTAGAATTTAACTCCAAAAATTGCGCCCATTGTAAGCAGCAGCGATTGATCTACTAGCTCGCATGGCAACGCAATCGACTTTGCAGGCTGCAGATCTGGAAGAACCGACTGTCAGCAATCCAGAAATAGCCCAAATCAATCATTAAGCGAGAGAGCGACGAATCCTTAAAAATTTGCGCATGCTTTCGCTACCAAAATACTTGAAATCCTCTTTAGATCATCTCTAGACCGTACAAAGTAGGATTGAAATAAAAATATGGCCCATGAGCTCAAGCAGCGAGCAAGAGAAGGCTCATTAACATGAAGCAAGACCTACTCAGAAGAAACTTAAGGGTGTGTTGCCGTGGTTACAGTCCGCGAAGCAACTTCAAATACTAGATTAGTGGTTCTCCAGCAATGATTCAACATGCTGAAATGTTCAGAAATGTTAGCTTAAAATACTTATTTCAAATCTCGTTCACCATCGCACATACTGCGCAGCTCTGGGGTCTTGTAACTCGTGAAACCAGCAAATTTTTCCTCTAGAATTGAATTAGCATTCTACGTCATTTGATGAAGCCTCTATTCTTTCTCCACCGAAGTGGAAGGGTATACGTTTAATTTAATGGGAATGCGGCTCCTGGATTTCTGAACAGATTCTCTCGTGTTCTTTAGCGTAAAAGGTGAATTATAAACCAAGTTAGTACATCATTCTTAACACTCTGACCGCAATTCTCCACACAGGTAAAATTCCACGTCGACAAATATCTCGGCTGTTAATTTAAAAATGAAGGATGCTAATTTAACAAATCTGGTTGTCCTATCAATTTTTCTTCTAATCTAAACTAGCCTATACGAGAAGTGAGCGCAAATTTCATGAAAACTTGAAAAATTGTATTCATATGTGTTACTGTTTTGACTGAGTTAGGTTAGGTAAGATGATCGCGTGTACAATATATGGCGCACGATTCGGTCAAAGCGTTAAAGAAAATTATCAATGTTTTCAAATCAATACCCCGCCTTGAAATACATTTCCCTAGATAATTTCTAACACGAACGTAGCAATTACCCGAGGTTTTTGAAGTAAAGTTCTAATTCCGAAGCTGACGCTACCCCTCCATTTCACGTTAACGGCATGTGTCAGTGGCCGGATGGAGGTCGTACTCGTTTTATTTTCGGCGGGAATGTTTAGGCCTTTTGGCACCAAATTGTTGACGGCGTGTCGACGCTCCCTCACTGAATTCCAGCGAAGAATGTTGATGCTCCCTCAGGCTACGCGGACGATGTTGCGGGCCTTCTTGTTGACAGACGCGGCCCCCTGCGAGGGGCTGGTCCCCACCAGGCCCCGCGTCAGAAAGCTGGTCTCCACTAGGTTTCATGATATAAGAGTTCATTTCAATGGCGTAAATAACAAAAATGTAAAGTTCTACTCGTTATGGCAGTAATCTTTTTGGACATGTTTTTCCATTTTTCTCTCTTAGAATTCATGACACTTTGGAACAGATCAGGATGATTTTTCAGGACTTCAGGATTTAAATTCCTCCATCTTGACCTGTTAAATTCCGTAAATCAATTCTTACGTCACATTTACCTTACATTACCGTTCAACGAACCTTTTCACCTCTCCCTCATCCCAAAGCTGAGAGACGAAAATGCAACGAAGTTTAACGCCACTTGACACGATAATAGACCAATTTTTTAAACGTAGTGCCACAAACTGAGCTGAAATGGTATGATGTTTTCCAAAGTAATCGGTGCTTAAAGTAGGGTTTGCGTCCCCCCAATCTGCTCTCCATAAACAACATGCATTTTTTTCTGATAAATAAGACCCTCACACACCCTGAGCTGATGCGTGTACGCGAGAGTAGGTTATGTAAATGATAAAAACCTACGTTGCTGGAAACTATAGCCTATCCTATAAAATTTTACGCTCCTGTAAAACTGCAAAATACAAAGACGAAACCGCTCATTCAAAAAATGCAAACGGACGCTTGCAACGTGTCGCGTGCTGCGAGCGAGGCAAAATGAGCGAAATTTGAAGCCTGACAATTGTTCTAATTTAAGCCAACCTGGACTGATTTTGGTTTACAGTTTAAGGAACGCCATGATAAGTGTAAGGAACGCATGATAAGTGTAAGGAACGCCATGATAAGTGTAAGGAACGCATGATAAGGATATGGAATGCCATGATAAGTGTAAGGAACGCATAATAAGGATATGGAATGCCATGATAGATATAAGGAACAGACACAAAATCGTACTCAAAAAATTATTACTCGGCAAGTAATGGATGAATTTGAGTGAATTTTTCGCCAATTATAAATATAATTAATTGTATAAACTACATACAAACTTCTGGGGTTTCCATTATTTTGTTCTTCAATAATTCAATTTGAAACAAAATGGAAGCATTTTGCATTGGTCAAAACTTAACAAACGGATTCAAAATATAATTATATTTCCCATAAAAATTCTTACGTAAAACTCAGTCTTTCCAAGAAACAAAATAACTTTCACAAATCATACAAAATGAATCTTTAAAATTATTGGTACCTTTCTGTGTGAAAAAGTGTTGCGCACAGCGTAATATGTAGATTTATACTCATAAAACTCTTGACTCAAAACCGAAAACCGGCAGACCTCCAAAAACATTCGAAAGGGATGATCGAAAGGTTGCTGTTAGAGGACCGTTTCGAGGCCGCTACATCAATTTCTGGCAAATTCAGTCAAAGATGGGGAACAACATATCAAAGAAAACTGTTTCTCGTTCGTTAATTAGTTAACGAACAAATAAATTGTTGGGTTCGAGCATCCAAGCCTCTAATTTGAAAGAAAAAACAAAAAGCCCGTCAATATTTTGTGAACGAGCGTGTTGTCTGGACAAACGAATGATAGGATAAAGTTCATTTTAGCGATGAATCGAAGTTCAACTTGTTTTGATATAATAGTAAAATGCGCATACGATGCAAAACCGGTATCTTCTCAATACATTAAATAGACAGTTAAATTCAGATGTGAAAGAGCGACTGTGTGGGGCAGGACTTCCTCTCCGTACAGGAGTTGGCCTAGTTGTCATTTTCCATGGTAAAATCAGTACTGAAATTTAAAAACAACTTCTTTGGCAACATGTTATTCCTAATTTACACCTTGCTCATGTTCAGCCCCAACTTCCATGCACGATGACGTGCCTTGCTATAAAGCAAAAAAATGTGACTGCTATTCTATTCTTGAAGAGAAAGCTGTTACTGTGATGGAACGGCCAGCTCACATCCGCGACTTAAATCCAATCCTTCATAAGATCATTGATGAGAGGGCTAAGAAGATAAATTAGTGAAATCAACATCACTTGTGGGAACACTTCAAGAAAAACATCGAGAGTACCATTCACCGTATCCCATAAACAGTGATCGAAATCCTTTACTCTGCATATGTATTCTATAACAACAGTAAACGGTAAAGGTAACAAATTTTTAATGCCCACGCGGGCCCAGATCTAATTTTGATAGGACTTCTGCTCAATATTTATCAGAGTTCTAAATTTCAACAGAAACCATAATGTCAACCTATCCTGGAAAATAGCTCGTCCGTGCCTACATCCTCGTTTCGGAACTCTGGTTCAAAAGAATTATAAAATTCCCTATAGAATTTTATCTCTTTCTAAATGAAAATCTCGACAACCCTCCTTTCTTGTCTAAGAGCAAGTTTAAAATCAGCAGAAAAAAGTCATTTTCAAAAGGCTAAAAAACCGCATTCAAAGGAAGTGTGCGAGCTCTAAATTGTCGCGTCCTATTGTCTCAAGGAACAGAGTTCAGGTTGACAAATTTTTCTCCATCAGTGATAAGATATTGAAAACATTTTAAGATTTTTTGACGCCAAGAGAAAAATTTGGGGCACTTTACGAAATCCCTTAAACTTCAATGACTTTTTCTAAATTTTCAAGCACACATACAAACTTAATCCATTTATTCACAAGCTCTATTCCTTAATGAATTTTACTTAACTTACAGAAACTCGTCTACTATGGCACTCGCATAAAATTAGAATTAAAACTATTGTCTAGTTGCTGAAATAAATTGAACAGCGGACCTCAGGCAGTCTCCGAGAGCTGCACAACACTAATTCTAATGCGACGAAGACTAATGGATTGACAGATTGGACTACAGAAGTAAATGTTTAGTTACATAGAAATAGTGTGAGCAATAAAAAAATTCATTTATGTTGAAAATATCAATCTCAACCATTGGTGAAACGAGTCCCCGGTTCACGTCATGTCAATTTACTGCAAGTCTACTACGCTCAGAAAGCAAATTTCAAATTTCAAACCTTGCGGCTAGACATATGGTCCACGAAGTAATGAAGAATCATCTAGTGATTCGATCTTGACTTCAAAATAATTTGGAAGCCCCTTTGGTAATCGTATGCAAAAACACAATTCGAGAAGTTTTTAGGAACAAGGGATTAAGATGCTGCACACAACGAAAAGCACCTTTTTTAAACCAATTCATGTTAGAAATCGTCTGAGTTTTCTCAAGACTCTGGAAATTTTTTAGAGCGCTGTACCATAGTACTATGAGACAGAGATTGAGTTATTTGGGCAGAACCTCTGACCATGTATCAGATAGTTATTAGACCCACGTTATGCATGAACTCACTTTCAGTGTGTATCATTGAATTACTCGGAATAAAGATGCGACACGACTCTCCCAAGAGTACAGCAAAAGTACGTGCTCGATTCTAATTTGGAGGGCACAGGAGTACTCTAATGGGAGCCATGACATCTTCAAAATAACGCAGATCCAATACAGAGTCTAGTAGAAGCATTTCTGTAAATATTCGATCCAACATTAAAAACATTATTGAATTATTAACAATGATTTTTATATTACCATCAAAATTAGCAAACAGTTTTACTCGCAATTAATTCGAGAAACGAACAGCGAAAAAAAACGAAAATCTATGATCAGTTTCCGATATTTTATTAAATCTATCTATCCATCTATCTATGTGTCTATCTATCTATCTATATATTTTTCTATCTATTTATTTATCTATCTATCTATCTATCATGTATCGTGGATACCGTCTTAATTGTATAAGATATATTTCTGGATACGCTTTGATTTTGATAAATTTTATTTGACCCAACGGGTTACGCGTAGTCTAGTATAATACTAAAACTCTGGTCGTCTTGCTTGTTTGTTCGCTTGAAACCGTGCGCACGTTTATCTGTCGGATATGAGATATTCGAAATTTATTCTCTTCGTTTCCTGTATTGTGAATACCGACTTAACTGCATAGGATATATTTCTGGATACGGTTTAATATTGATGAATTTTATTTGACCCAACGGGTCACGGGTTGTCTAGCATAATATAAATTTGTCAGCTCAACTCTTCACGCACCAAAACTTCTAAAAATACAGAGACCACCAAGAACTTAAACCGTCAACTGAGCAGTCCGATGAGTTCAGAATGTAGAGATCGGAGCAGAGGTAAATTCACATTCTCTGAGAAATGACTGTCACGTAATCGTCTTACATTTCTTTAACCACGAGCTGCATACAGATAACCTCCATTAAATATCAGAATTAATAAGATGCTGAATTCTCTGATATTTAGCTGAACTAATCAGAAAAAATTCAACCAAAAGTAACAAATAGCACATGTGCATAAAACAAAACTCAACTCAAATATTGCAAGTTAAAAAAAAGATAAAGCATTTAAAAGAAGTTCATAACTCTAAAGTGACGCCCAAGATCAATTTGCCAGTGTTGAGTCTAGTTCAACATTTGTTTGAAAAGACCTGTCAGTGAGCTTGGATAGCTCTCGAGAACTTATTTACGCAGAATTTACCCGTGTTGTTGATATCGTGTCTACAGGCTCAGTAGATACAAAGTTGCATTCGCCTAAACATTCAAAGATGCAGTAAACAAATCATTATCGCGAGGAGTTACCTGATGCACGGAGGGAAAACTGTAATATCTTGTGCTTCGCACCAGCGCTTCCTTATAAAGTCCTAATTACAATCAAATAGCGGAGGCAGTCTGAATCATTCCAGGCAATATATCTTCGCACAGAATAATGGACAATTCCAAGCTCTGCGAAAACATTTAGCTGAATAGTCTGAGAAAAAATATACCTGGAGTATGACACGCAATATTTTCGTCATTATGAACGCATCCAAAGATAAGAATGCTGTGAATTGCGACGAATTTATGTTATTCGACTTCCAATTCCAGCACAAGTTCTAGTCTCTAATGAAGTCATACAATATTTAATTAACATCCTCAAATTAACCCGAACGTCAATGACATGTAAATACAATAAAAAGCGGTAAAGCAATTAATGAAACTTTCGCAGGTCAATTTAGAGATGAGAAGTAAACTAAATAAGATAAGTTCATTATTTATCTACTCCACGAGCTCTACGATTCGATTGCTTAACTCAATTTAAATCAACTGAACGCTTACTCAAATTGATCTAACATCGAGAATTAATATGTTTGTATAATTCCAAAGCAACACTTTTGGGCGTGCATCTCGTGCAGCAAGACAGGACGTAGCGGTAGAAGTCGCTCTCGGTTCGCCTAATTGAATGCAGCACGCATGGGAATGCGAGCTGTCCTGAGATGTTAACTCGAGGTCCGTCGCTCGCAAACAGAAATTAATTACTACAGATAGCGCAAATATTTATGGGAAATTGTTGATTAGGTTGTAAATATTTCATTAGTGATTCCAGGAATGTGGTTTGCCAATAAATATATAATCGTCTAACGCACAGCATGACGTTATATCTTAGGGTAGGATTGAACAATGAAACTTCATGTAAGCATTAGTTCATAGAAAATTTTGAACGCGTTCACTCTCTGTATGCTGATAGCGTGTAACAAGAGCGTCTGAACTCAGGTAACGTGAAGCGAAAAAAATATGATTGAAGATAGGGAAAGTGCATACACAATTAAGGTATGACTAGCACAAACAGAATGTTAAAAATTCTTCTAGAAATTGTTCGTTACAGATAAATACTTCCGCACTACACCAGGACGGAAATGTCACAAATGTGCTTCAGTGTTCTTTAGATTTTACCAAAAATCGAATACTGTTATAGCTGTAATTTTTTCCAACGCTCGCAGTTTTCAAACTTCAAACTGTACTTTTGTTCTCTTAGTTGCACACAGACTTCAGTACAAAATTTACTAAGGTAACTCTAATCTTTTCGCGCTTCAATAACAGGGCCAGGAATACCTCAACAGTGGGCGGGGGACCCCACGTATGCTGTCACAGGAAGGTGTTGTGTCTCTTTTTCTTTCTTTTACTTGTCATATTTCAAGCTAAGTTAAATCCTTTGCGATTAGAATACAACAATCTGAACTATCGTAGCGTTATACCGTTGTCATTCCCATAGCGGAAATACTTCGATGAAAACTCGTGAGTGGCACTTGCAAGTAGCGGTGGCGAGTGGCAGGGTCGTTGGTGGCCACAAACCAGTGTGCGTTTCCCCGGCGAACGGCGGTTCTGAACAGCGTTTTCAGGAGTGAGTAGCCGTGGTGAATTAGCGATGAAGATTGAGTGGCACAGATGAGAGGCAGCGGGGGATGAGAGGCTCTGGGGAGCACGAGCAAAGGCAGAAAGTCGCCAACTTCCCGCTCTGTGAACGTCTCCGTCCGCGGTGCCGCTCCATCGCCACTTCTGGGAGAGGCTCTCAGCACCAACCAGAAATTCAGACAATTTACCACTACTGAGCGCGATCGAATTTTTTACTATAACTACGCCTTAACCGTAGAGCCAGATTTTAACCTTCCTCGAAGTTTCCTTGGAGGTATGAATGAATACGTTAATAATAATTAGCCTTATTTTAAAACGGCACGAAGAAAAAGTACCGTGACTATTCCAACACAGTTGACATACAGTACATTCCTGGGCAACTATTGACGTGTGAAGGGTGAGGGGCTTGAGCTTCCTATTCGTAGGGAAGCGCTCCAACGCTCCACGGAAATCAGTCGCCTCAACCGGGAGTCGAACCCGCACTACGGAGCTGTGAGCCCACCACAGGAACCAGTGCACCATAGACAGTGAACGTCCATAAAGTCTACACTGCAAGGGAATGTACAGCACTCTGACGGAGGATACTTCAATTTGTCGAAACAGTGAAAATTTGACAGCGCTTCTCAACGCTTGAAACATTTTGGCGCTTGCATTTCAACACAGCAGTGCCGTGGAACTTTAGTGAGAGTTGTGTCGGCACATACGAGTGGGATAGAATGGAATAGAATCTAACGAGTTGTGTCACACTCAGCACATACGAGTAGGATAGAATGGAATAGAATGTGACGAGTTGTGTCACACTCAGCACATACGAGTAGGAT
>VOMN01061133.1:0-15599 GCA_014899125.1 Orchestia grillus
TAAACCTGTATCTGATGTAAATTATTTGTGGTAAATAAATGTTTACAAAAATGTTTAATGTTTGTAACTACGGCCTTAAATTATTTACAAGAGCTATTACTTCAAAATATGTATAAGAACCATAGCCTTAAATTATTTACAATAACTTTAGCCTCAAATTAATCACAAGAACTTTAGCCTTAAATTATTTGGAAGAACTTAAGCTTCAAATTCAAAAACAATGATGATGGGAAAAGAAAGTGGAAAATTAGTTTAAGTTAATTCAGCCAAAAGACTATTGACAGCAACGCAGTACATATAACCTGAACCTTACATGGTTACAAAATGTATCGCTCTGTGGAATTCTAGCTACAATATCAAATTGTTAACCATTGGTGTATTTCCAGATTAATTTTATTGCAATAAGAATGGAAACCTAAGTATAGAGTTACCATCATGCCAAGAATGTGTATATAAGAAAATACTAAACGATCTTTCACCATTCTCAAATAATCCCTGAAAAACTCATCCCATTGGGAAATGTTCGAAGAATAAATTTTTGATGTCGTATTTACTCCTCGAAGCGCAGGTCTGACGACTGGAGGGGCGGATTCGTGATAACCCAATTAATTTCGTTTCCAAGATATTAATTGATCTCAAGAAATTAAATTAACTCTTCGAAAAAGTTTTCAATTACTTTTCTGGAAAATCCGGCTCGAGATTATGAGGACTCCACAGAATTTAAACGAAGCCATGACGAGGCTGCGAACAACAACGATTGAGGGGCTGCGGTCCGCTCCGTCATGGTGAACTTCACTCAAATCCGTCATCGACTCTCGGCTTAATTTTTCAATTGGGCCGAGTTTTGATGTCGAGTCAAGCAATAAAACATTCATGAACCCACGATCGTCTTCAAACACCCAACAAAAGTGATTGATCACGACCACCTCATCCATCACACCGTGTTTTGACAAGAGAATTACTCGGGTAATTTATGCCGCGAGATCGACGACAACTCCCCTCGAGAGGAAGCTCTGCTGGTTCCAGTTCCGACGTTTCCGCAGAGCTCTCTGTAGTTTCCCTGAGTAATTACTTCACATTCTAAGACAAGATATGTTTATTCTTGCGTATTCTTCATTCATTTAACAGAGAAATAAATTAACATTGGCATCGAATTGTACGTGTATAGATGAGCTCCAGACGGTCTCTTATATTTCAGTGTGTTTCGAGGAACGTTTCATCTTCTCAGAAATCCTTCTCTTATACCAATTGTCGTAAAATATAGTTTGCAATTATATTCAACTACGACTACACTCATTTGTGTATAGTTGACTTCGGTTTAATTATCTGCGAGCTTGTGTGAAGATTTATTTCCATTTATTTTTTGTGAAACTACACGATGTGTTTCATGCGTGCGACGAGGCGGTGCCAACTTGGAGCTGTTATGAAGAAGTACTTCGTTACCATGATGTTCCTTCGACTCATTAAACACTTTTGTATGCGGACATTGAGTTACTGAAAATATATTTGTCACTGAGACTCGCCGGTTTCACGACTATGATTTGATCGCGCAGCTCTGCACACGGCATCGTTGAACAAATACCAACTTCCAGGTATCTCAAGTTCTAAACGTCGCAACAAAAGACATTGGCGTTTCTCCGTGCCATGTTTGGAGTACGTCGGCTCATTATGAAGCTCTTGAAGCCACCTAAATCTGAAGGGCAGATTTTTACACCTTCCCATGAATACACACAATGGGAATTCTGTTCCTAGAGTCGAACGAGGGCGATTTCTAAAATTGTGTACGAATCTGGCAACGCTGATAATAACTCAACACTTTTTTATTTTAAAGGAAAATATATTAAAACGGCATAGTTGTACGAGAACAATTTGTGAAGTCGCTTTTTGATTTTCGAAAAGGATACACCCTAAGATGGATGAAATAATCCAAGCCCTAATCTGCATGAAATAATATCAGTCCTAAGATGGAGCAAAGGTTGAGCTGGATGAAATAACGAGATGCTTTAGTACAATATAATGGTTATTGGTTGTCACACTACAAGGATATAACATCTCGTATATCTCGTATTACAGTACAGCACTTTTATATTTATGAAAGTCGGTCATTGTTTTACTATGGAATTACTATGGAAATTATTTTACTTCCTTGTATTTTTTAAATGTACAGAGGACGAAGAGGGAGAAATGAAATTTTCCCCTCAAACTCGCCTGCCCACGCCAAACCGAGCTGAATCTGGTGCGTTTTGAAGAGCAGCCCCTTGGGGCGAGGTGATCACGATACCGAGGGGAAGAAAGTAAGCAAAAAGTCTCTCGTGGCTACTGAACGAAACAAATAGTAATACTGCAATTTGTGTCGAAATCGAAGCTTCAATCCCCGTTTCGTGGTAAAGTAATTTACGACGCTGTTTTTGCCGTACTCTGGACCCGGAATGTCTGCAAGCCCACGCGACTGTCAGAGCAACATTTTGCTGGCGTTTTCCAGCGTTGGCCACAGCAACATCGCGAGCTCCAGATTCAGTTAAAGAAAATGAACTGACACGCAAGCCCGGACACTGTGTGCTGGCATGAGAAAGTGGAGAGCAAGGGAAACTTACGAAGAAAATGTATGTGAATCAAGAGCATCATTAACCTTCGAAATGAAGCTTAAGGCTCTACAGTAGTACTGGAAATGACTGTACAGTAGGACAGGAAATGACTGTACAGTATGACTGTGCAGTAGTACTGGAAATGACTGTACAGTAGAACAGGAAATGACTGTACAGTAGTACTGGAAATGACTGTACGGTAGGACAGGAAATGACTGAACAGTAGGACAGGAAATGACTTTACAGTAAGACTGTACAGTAGTACTGGAAATGACTGTACAGTAGGACAGGAAATGACTGAACAGTAGGACAGGAAATGACTGTACAGTAGAGCAGGTAGTGGGACAGGAAATGACTGTACAGTACGACAGGTAGTGGGACAGGATATGACTGTACAGTAGGACAGGTAGTGGGACAGGAAATGACAGTACAGCAGGACAGGTAGTGGGACAGGAAATGATTGTACAGTAGGGCTGTAAATGATAAATTGTTCACCGTGGAGTACTCACCCTCATCGCCTGGCCGCCCGGAGCCAGCAACTGACACTCCGCACAGGACGAGAAGCAGCGCCAGCATCAAAGAGCGTCGCACGTTCGCTGAGTTCGTCATTTTTACTTCGAAATGACGGCAAAAATCTCCTCTTTTTTGCACCCGGACGAAACTTTTGAAACTATTATTCACCAACGCGTTAAAGCCTTATTCATGTCCCTTAACTTTCAGTCAATACAAGCAGGGATGCATTGCGCACTCTTGCACTGTCATTTTTACGAAAATTTGTCATTCTAAAGACGCACGAATGTCAGTTAGTCTTCAGTTTAAGCAACATTTCATCAACTTAAGTAGATTTTGTAACTAGATGAACTGAAGCGCCCGTTCAGGAAAGAGTTTCATCGCACTTTCACTTAAATTGTTTATACTTGCAGGGAAAAGCGAAGAGCCCTGCTTAAAGAGAGCAGAAAAATCCTACCTGAATTAAGGGTCCAACTGATCAACTTGAGGTTACAACGACAGGAACAAAGGGTCACAATGTTTCTGCAATGTGATTAACAGATTTGCGAAGATTTGGACGGCTTCGTAGACGCAAAAATTACCAACTCACTGAAAGTTAGTTTAGCCCTCACACCAGAGCCAGGATCATATGTTTTTAAAATATCCAAAAGAGAAATTTGAACGGTATCAGTCTTAACTGTTTGCTCTTCCGTAGCCCTTAATTAACTTACACTTAAAGTCAGTCACGTGAGTATGTACAAATGTTCATAGATGAGGAGCTCCTACACTTGCTTACCACAAAATATTTCTCAGATTTGAAGATGACCCGCCACTAGAGACATGGGGGCAGAGAGCGCGGAACTGATCCACTTGCTCCATCGATGGACCAGCCTCCCAAGTCTCGCACGCACTTCCTCAATAACAAGTGTTTGCAAACTCAATTCAAATCAAGCTCTCTCAAACTTGTGTTGCCTCCATCGAGGCTTTATGCAGCGCATTTCACATGGAACTTCCAGGTCGAGTCAAGAAAAAGATGAGAAGAAAATTTCTGCATCAAAAGAGTCACATCTAAGATGCGCAGCTTTAGGAGAAAGCGTGTTAGGGGATTGTTTTCTAGTGTCTTTTCAAACGCTTCTCTCATTTGGCTTGAAGTAAGCAAGCCTACACACAATTCAAATTTTGATTTTAGAAAGTCGTTATACTCGAAAAACAAGGAGTTCAAATTTTTCTAATCGTCAAATTTTTTCTAATCGTAAAACCACGCGTTGTAATTAGAGCTGTAGCACACTGAAGCGATTGACGAAAAAAATTGTTTTCCTGTGTTTTGATAGCACTGACTTGCTAGAAATTAACTCTTTTTCAAATATCCAACACTTCTTCACTTCAAGCAATCATTCAACTAAAAAATATTTCGATCACCTGGCAAATAACTTAGTAGTCATCACAGTCGTTAACTTTTCCAAATAGTTTGCCGCGGAATCTATGTCCGTTGACGGGCTCCTACTTAAATTAAAATCATTTCAAGATACGAAAAAAATTTGTCCCAGAACATAAGTTTTAATTCTTATTTCAATCTAAGTGTGAATAGGGTTTTTCGACTAAAAAAAATATTTTGTCAAAGAAAAGGAGAAAAGATACACTTAGACTTCGGTCTTAGAGGAGTGGGAGATAGAGTGCAACATCGGAGTGTGCTGGAATACCAAAATAGACAATTCATTAATAACGCATTATAATGTTATATTAATAACAATAATATACAATTTATTTATATCTTATTATATTATATTCATAATCATCAATCGACAGTTCATGAATTACCTATTCAGTGGCTTCCTTGAAGTAGAAATGTACATAAGAGTACGCTACCTGTATTAAAATTTTTATATCAGAATATATAGTTACTCAACATGTTCCCTTGCAGACATACACTCACGACTAACTTGAAACATTTATTTTTCGCTCGGCAAAATAAATAAAGCGCTTGAATAAAGAATTGAGATAGAGAATTTAAAAGTACCTTGCGCATCAACTTAACGGCTGGTAACCGAAAAAATGTATGGTGTAAAGATGCTGTCCAAGCTTGTTAAAAAAATCACAATTTTGAAATTTGCTACCATGAAATTTAAAAAATTAACATTTTTTCCTTTAAGTTCTGTCATTTGTATCTTATTTTTGTAATAACTTCCTGGCAATTAATTCTGAGGTACAGATTTTTACAAATGAGCGACTTTGAGTTACTCGAATTATTTTTCACATGAGTTTCCTAATGAATGAATATGAGTGCGAGCGAGTTCTGTGGGGACCACTTCAAGAGTCGGCTCACTCACACCAGGACGACGGGGGCTGGACAGACCTCTCATCCCACGCGGTGGCGAATGCTTTCATAAAATAATGAAGTTTGCGGCTGTATGCATAGAGCTTCACTAATGTCTAAAGTCAGAAATCATTTCACTTGTAATCCTTCTTTAATCTTGAGTTGAGTCTTGAATAGTAAAAACAGACAAGAATAAAGACACTTCAATTTTCTCTATCATGAGAAGAGCTACCATAAGTGACTATTAAGCTGAAGCGTAAATAGTCCAAATTCTATTCCCTCGAAGATGTAATTTGAAGACTGTTTTAGCGAGTTCATCTTCAACGTGTATTCTAGAAACAAGAAAACATATTCATACACTTTTCAAAAAATTGTGTACAGAAATCCCTTACACACGTTGTCATGAAATAATTACTTTGCATGAACAAGGAAATTTTATGTGAGCCTTTATGTCGAACAAATTCTCGTTTAAGAATGAGGCTTCAAGTAATTGAGTTCAATGTCATGTTAAATGGCGACTTCGAAGTCTTTCTATCAGGTATAATTCTTTTTTGGTGTTAACAACAAGTATATACGGAAAATATTCCATGTTATCATCCCATTTCGTCATGAAAAAATTGTAGGTCAATTAATTTACCAATTTATGTTCAGCAGGTGAAAAATTATCAAAGATCACAACGTCTTTTATTGCAAAATTCAAACAAATTGCTATAGCACCTTCATTAGAAAGTTTGAAATTCCAATGAACTTTTTAACATGTTAATACATCTAACAGAATTTTCCGATTGCCTTTCAATGCCAGCCAAATACAAACAAATTTAAATTTTCGGAGTTTCTGCCAAATCTTTGGAAGCTCCAGTCGCGAGCTTTGCGATCGCGCCTGCAACAGAAGGGTCAATTGAGCGGACTGTGCTGGTGAAGGCATCGCGTTATTGATGTTCTCTCTTGAGCTACACTTGCCAACTGTCAAAGTGCTTTTCTAGTAAGCGACGTTCATGGTAAGTGAAGCTGAGTGTTATGTATTAACACGATGCTTTATCAGCATGAGAATATCATACGAGCATCGTGTTACTCTTCCTCACAGTCTCCTGAGTTTCAAATGACAAGCGTAACGACGTCAACAAAATGGAAGCATTATCTCCTGTAATTTCAAAAGACGGTTCTCCGCAAGCTCTCCGCATTTGATGATCGACTGGTCATACAGAACCATAAAATGACAAATATCACTTGACATAACACGCTTCATTCGTATCTAGTTATTTTTGTATCAATTTACGTAGAATCGTCAATACTGAAGGAATGTGCTTCAATTAATAAAAAATAGTATTCAGAGTAGACGCTCAAACGATGCCCGCCGGACGCCAAGCCGCAGGAGTTTGATCAAAAAGGTGCATATGACCTCACTGAAAACTCGTCGAAAATTCTGAAAACAAAGCATGCTCGTATGTGCGCTTTGTGTCACTAAGTCCACACTCACAATAAATTTCGCTTTTGAGAGAAGAACAATAGAACGGGTCATTAATACTTGAAGCCTTTCATAATTTAAATTTAGATTGCTGTCAAGCGCAACGTTTTAGTGTCGATGACATGGGCTAATTCCAGGTATTGTTTATGGTAATCCCAGTAAATTTGAAGCCTAATTTCTTTTATAGCCCAGGAATATAGGCTAACGATGCTTCCTAATGGACAATTTTTGAAATTTTCGAAAGATAATTTGAGTGATGTAATCTCTAGCTATTCTTAGGAATTTGAATATGATTTATAAAACATTTCTTTTCCCAAAGCTTCATTTCGGTTGAATGATTCAGTGTGCATCCTGGTGTGTAGCATTTCCATCGCAGGGTATTAATAACTCTGTTACTAGATTATTTTTTCCCTCCACCAGTAATATTTCCAACATTTTACACATAAATACAGTAAAACTATTTTTGGATATGAGCTTATGTTTGAATTTCATTAAATGACAAATTTTATCTCTTGCGAAGGAGATACACTTTTCCTCACAGTATATGCTCTTAAGATAGTGTCTGATGACAATAAATATCAGGAGTTTTGAAAATTCCGCCTACCTATCAACTTTTTTTCATAAATGAGCCACCATTACCAAGGGTAATGATTATAATATATAAAAAGCCAAATTAGATACCTGATGTACTCGTGAGCCCCCTTCAGAGCGCTCATTTGCCCTCCAATAAAACATTTGACGAAATTAATTTGTTGCCTATTTGCCTATCAGAGTTGGTACCGGTTCTGAGGTTCTAATTTTTTATCCTTAAAAAAATATGGGGGGCATATGAAGGTAATTTGAAATACCTTCATCTTAAGTATGGTAAATCGATGTTCACAGACATGTTTCTCAGTTCTCTTCGAGCGTTGCCATTCCTTGAGCCTGATTTTTGAGGCATAAAAAGTCCCCAACTTTCATGGCACCGTTATAAAAATTGGCCTCATTTTTAATTACGCATGTACTAATTTTACATTGCACGTGTATTCATAAGTTATTGGTGAAGGTTGGAAAAGTACATCCAGTAATAGGAAATTACATAATTTGCTAAATGATCTCCTCTAAATGTTTCGTAATAATTTTGTCTCGCAATTCTATGCCTTTCTTCGCTGTGCAACAAACGCAGGACGCTGCCAGCTCCAAGAAGCCTCCCGAAGCATTCATTCTGAGCCGCTCAACAACAAATTTTGTTGTCGTCAGGAAATGGTTTCATTTTCGCCAAAATTTTTATCACAACAGAAGTATCACACTAGGTCAGGACTTTCCTCTGTGAATAACCATAATAAAAGGACAGCGTATGTTTTTTCATCACGTTCTAACAAATATATAGTACTGTTAATTTGTACCAACTATTAGTGTGTTAGAATGTAATATATATATTAGTATATTATAAATGTTTGCGAAACCGTTGTAGTGGCATGTCATATACTGAAGTGCAAAGAAGGATAGCCAAAAATAGAAAAATTCCTTTACATTACCTTCTCATGCAAAATACATAATAGTAAAAAGAACGATGTTATTTTCGTATCCCAGGATGGACTTGAACATTATGTGCTAAACTTGAACGCGAGTTCAACCAATCTCCTAAATTTTAGGTGGGCAGC
The DNA here is from genome assembly GCA_014899125.1 of Orchestia grillus. Classification (NCBI taxonomy): domain Eukaryota; kingdom Metazoa; phylum Arthropoda; class Malacostraca; order Amphipoda; family Talitridae; genus Orchestia; species Orchestia grillus. The sequence continues at coordinate 8,497 of VOMN01061133.1, forward strand.
AATGATGAGTTTCTTAACATTTTCGTGGGGAAGAAAAGGTACGCCAAACTAAAACATGAAATGTTTTTTTTGCCCATTGCTTTCTGATCAACCATCTACGTTGTTCACGAAAGGGTGGTAGTTCTTTGTCAAAAGTTACTCCAAGCATTTTACAGAGGCTTGAACGTCTTCGGCTGCCGCTGATATTCCCATCTTCATCAAAATCACTGAAAACTGTTCGGTAAATTGTGTAACATATTACTCACCAACTTTGCAATATATTGTGTAACATTTTACTCACTAACTGTGCAATATGTTTTGTAACATATTACCCACTAACTGGGCAATTAAGCGGTGTTCATTTGTAAAAATTGTCGACTCAGTAAACTTGATTGTTCAAGTGCGCACCTGCCACCAGCTAGCAACTTACTTCCGCTTTAGAAGCAAAATATTTTGTTAACATAGCATCTGAAGTTCAATTTCCTTAATGTAGCATCTGAGGTTCAATTATGTTAATGAAGCATCTGTGGTTCAATTATGTTAATGTAGCATCTGGGGTTCAATTATGTTAATGTAGCATCTGGGGTTCAATTATTTTAACGTAGCATCTGAGGTTCAATACATGTCTGAGAGGAAAAGATTTAACAAACCAACTCAAAGAGTGCAATGATGGAGCGATTGTGGAAAAATGGATTCTTAATTGGTTGTTCTCTTCTGGCGTACGCAATAAACAAATGGCGATTCAAGCCTCTTATTCCCTTAAAAATTGACATTTATTCAGCAATTGAAAACTGATTTTAAATCGAATTCATATTGTAAAAAATATATGGATATTATTGCTTAATATCTTATTATGAACAGTTTTTCTTGTCATATATTGAAGAAGTCATTCATTTAAATAGGTTGGAGAAGCGCCAAGTAACGCTGCAATTTTAAGAGAATTTGAAAGTCATCATTTCGATCTCAACGACGGACCTGAAATACAAACAACGTTCATTGCCCTATGTTTTCTGTGAACAAAATGGACGATATTACGAACTGAACGAGCTCGATTGATGCGCTGCGCAGGCGGTGAGCGCGGCAATTAAATATCGCTTACATCGAGTCCCGCCACCACGCGGCCTGGCAGCCCTGGATCATATCTCAAGTCTTTGTTATCTGTTCACAAATTCAGCAAAATGGCCTCGCAATATATTCTGTGAATGTATTCCTCATCAATTAATAACGTATGTGGTCAACGTACGAAGCATGACTTTCAATATTCTATCCAAATCTCCCCGAAAAGTAGTTCTATCAACATTTTTCGAACCCAAAAAAAGGAAAATAGTTTGCATGAAAATTTAGACACCAAACTATTTTGTATTAGGTTTTTTCCAACTTTGAGCGTACAGTGCGTGAGTTTATGGACCTCGAGTGTTCAGAAAAGACGTCGAAATTTACATACTTGATAACACGTGTCTCAACAGTTAAGAAAGAATCCACAACTTTGTTATATATTTAGTAGTTGTGATTTTGACTCATTCGAGTGATTTTACCTAAAACTTGTACATTTCAAATTGATTTGCTTGAGGATGATGTTAGAAACATCGATACATCGCAATTTCAAATGTATGTACTCCCAGTTGTTTTGTCTAGCATTTGACTCGCGTTGAGTATTTGAATATGAATGCAAATTTAGGAGTGTTTTTAACATCCCCTCCCCGCTATGAAAAATCCTAAAAAATCGGTTGGTTGGAAAATTAGAAAAAAATCGCTACATTCCAGCACTGAATTTATTCCACCGCAATGACCAGTTGGGTCGAGGCTGCCTGGACACCTTGACATCGCAACGAGGAATGTTTCCCACGGGCGTCTCCTGCGCAGTCCGCGGTGTGGCAGCTTGGTAACAGTTGCACATTGTGCCACACGTGAAAGTACCACGCATTTGAAATTTGACTTTTTAAGCCAAGATATGTGTTTATAAAAGTGATAAGCTTTCTAAACCTGGTAATATGTCTTATGAGTTCATAGAGCAAAATTGGATACTCTTAAAGGCAAGGCATCACTCGAATTTGACTAAAATAAATTATTTCGTCTAACACTAAAAGTGGCAATCTAAAATATGAAACCTTCGTGGAGAATGCTTCGCCCTGTATCGTTTTTAGACAAAAACTTTAAGCCTAGTAAATAATTCTCAACCACGTTTCCTGATTCGGGTCTCAAAAAACAAAAAATTTCTTCCCTTCCACCAAATAATATCGGTATCGCCACAACAGAGACCTAGAAACGTGGAAAACCTGAAAATCGGAAATAATGCCCCGCACTTCAATGAAATTGTAACACGGAATTCTGCAAGTCAACATCATAATCTTAAAAGAAGAAACAATGCCTCGTATTTAAACGAAATAGTGACATTGGGCTATAGAAGTCAACAAAAAGAGCTTGAAGGAGGTAATAATGCCCGGCACTTAGACTTAATTGTGCCACAGAACCATACAAGTCAGCCAAAAAACACGCTGAGACAGCGGGGCTGCGTACGCGTCCCATTGTTCAGCTCTTGCGTCACAGCTTTAATTGGCGAACGCAGAACGAATATCGTTTTATAGTTTGCTCGTCAGCGCAGAGACGTCTTAGTCATTCTGTCGCATACATTCAAAACGAAGAAATGGGAGTGAAAAGTAAAAATCGTTTCCGGGGTTACCCTTGAGCTTATTAATAACCTCCAAAAATTTGGTTTTGTAATTCAATGAAGCAGAGAAACTAGCCTCGGTAGCGAAATTCATTCGTAAATTGACTTCGGAAGATTTCATACCGCAGTGCACTGAAAAATGTATCAGCTGTATATCACCGTAACTGAATTTCACACCGTTCACAATAGCAATGCATTAGCATTTTGAACTTTCAAAAGTAACAACTAAGTTCATATTTAGAGACAGACCTCGAAAGCTCGTCACACTCTGCACGGAAAGCACTGAGCTATCAAATACGGACATCGGTCTTTGTCTCTCTGATTCATTGCAGGAAAACGAATTAATAAAGAGTGGCCCATAAGTACATTCATACGAGCTCAAGAAACTGAAGGATGTGACCCTGGAACACAGCTCATAGCATTGAGCGGAGTGTTAAGTTCTTTTAGTGAACTGTAGTCCGCCAGTAAATTGATGCTCCAAATTTCCTTTCTTATCAATAACGACCTGAGAAGTACGGCCGTTATCGTAATTTACTAATAATTTGACGCTAAGGTCTATCAAGAACAGCTTCTGTGGCACCAGAGCACTACTAAGCGACGTAGCGGGGCAGAGAGAAAACAAGAAACTGGTTTTTCATTCAAAGTTTTTGTCTGGTTCGAAGAGAGCTTGAGCAAAGCGCGATAACTCGTTGTTGAAAGTAGCACCAAACCATCCCCCACCACCTTCCACGAACGACTGAAGCTTTCCTCTCGTCTGACCCTCAGCCACTCAGCACGCAGCATCCAGCAGCCCTCTTTCTTTGCTACAGCGTCAGCCAGTTGAGTAAGCCACTCTGCTCAGCCTTTTTGCGTACGTCAGCCACCGCTTTTGAAATGCTTCCTAAAGTAAAAAAATCACTTGGATAGAAAGAGAATTTTTTATTCACAATCAAACTTCACGAAATGAGAGTATTTTATGATGAAGTGCCATAAATTTCAAAACCTGCTCTAAACTGCACATACCTAGGTCCACTATGATGTCACATGAAAAAAGACGTATTCCATAAACTAGTAACAATGAGCACCAGGAAGAACACTACATAAAACCTTAGCTTCACCAGAACAGCAAATTTGATCTGGAATTTTATTCCGTATTATCAAATTTGTGTTCTTCCTTGCGTTTTCTGGTAAGTTAGTGTTTTTTTTGTGTGAAGTAATTTCTACCACTCGCTTTAAAAGGTGGCAACCTGCACCCGGTGTACATTACTAGTATCATTCCTGCCACAGAACACCCCGAAAAACATGAAATTGCTCGTTCAGACAGGAAAAACATTTTCGTATTATGATATGTAATCTGCTTCGCAAGTAGAACTTTTCAAGTTTTCGAATCCATGAATGACTGGTTTGGACTCAGCTCCCCCACGTGTGTCTCAGCAGCAGGTTTTGTGGGGCTGGACACCTCACCAAACCTGCGGAATGAACCAGCGTCTCCTGTCGTGAGGCAGCGTTCTCTCCACAGCGCGCTGCCTCCCTCAGACACGCAAGACCTGGACCGCAGGCGCTGGTGCTGTACACGCGGGCTCAGGGGGCAGCTGAGGGCGTTGATAGCTGCATAACAGAACTGCAGCTCGTACGTAAATCATCGTGCATTAAAGTAGGAGTACAATAATAAAAAGGGCCGCTCATCTCCGTGGCGAAAAGGACTGCGGGAGTATCATTCTTCATCCATCTAAATATGTATTTCTTATTATCATAGCTTCGTTATGAGAGCCTCGTGGTACGAAAGTAATTCTCTTTATGCGTAATGTCACTAAAATTTGCTACTGTTGGGTATTTTACATTGAATTGAAGTAAAATAATTTCAATAATTTTGCGTTAGCGAAGCTATCCTCTGAATCAATAAAAAACGCTAGGTTTATCAATACCTTTTGTGTGGAGGATAATTTAGATTTAGGTTATGTTAGTTCACGCCTTATTTTTAAACGAGGTGCTATAAGCTCGGTTCTGGCCTCTAGGTTCGTAGTATTTTAATGAGAAAAAGTAAATTAAATCTTAGTTTGTTTGTCCGTAGATTTAATTGATTTTTTCTTATCTTATGTCTGATGATTTTACATATCCTGGAGACGTGAAAATAAACGAAAGCAATTTTCCCTTAACATGAAGCTAAGTGAAGGTGCTCCGTACATTGCTGAGTGCAATTGTGGAATTGCTTGAAATTCCTGATAAACACCACAAGAATTTAAACATCAGATTCCTAACCTGAAAAATTTGCATGAATGTTCTACCTAGTTTTCGTGAGCTGAACATATAGATATAAAGCCAACTTATAGATCAATAAGAAAGTGTCTTAAATAGGCAGGTAGGGGCAATAAAGCTTGTATTTGCAAACCTGGTAGGAATCATTTAACGCTTAGCGAAGGAACTATATAAATGTGTAAGTCAGTGCTGAAATATTCTATAGTAATATTCTTGGCAAAAATATTCCCGGGAAGAAAACTTCAATAGTTATCTCGGCGAAGCTTTAAGACAACTGCAGCTGATCAGACTTCATCATAGTTAAAAGATTACTCAAATTGAATGTCTTCGTTCAACACGGAAAGTAGCTCTTACAGATTAAATTATTTTCCAAGTTTAGTACGAAGAGGGCTTAAGCTTGAAATCAACATAATTAGCACTACATGTTTGTAGATATTTTCACACAACATTGCCAATCTACCTCTGAACACGCCTAAGATTTAAGATTCGACAATTTACTTAATTAAATTTCAGTTTTAAAATTCACACTTGTAAGTTCATGGAAGTCATTTTCCAATGCTGTTCTTCATTTCGCCAGCGTGTTAGCAGGAATAAGCTGTACCTTCGATTGAAATTAGTTTATTTTTGCCTATATGTCACATTCGATTACAGCTCTTAATAACCTGACAAAAAGATTAACATCCGACTAAGTGTCGTAAGCGTCATGTGATCAACACCGAGCAATGCAGTCAGTCCCGCTCCTCCATTCAGAGCTTCAGTTATTTCTCAGAAATAAATTTTTATAAAGGCATCCGTGTCATTCAGTGCTACGAATGTCATATTTTCAATTGAGATTTATAGCGGGTGAAATTATTTCATTCATGGGCAGTCGAGCAGACTACAAACGGGTTGAATGAAAGAATTTTAAATGAAATGTAAATTAGATATATATTACTAATCTCTGTGTCATGCATATATATTTTGAACAATTTTCATCATGTTCTGTATCAACTTCCTTGATACAAGTTTCAAAACAAAAGTAAATAAGATGTGTAAGACTGAGTTCTGAATCCAACCTACAGCGGCGGACACCGAGAGAAAAACTTCAATCACAGTTTCGTTCCGGAAAACTCCGAGGGCGTCCGACCGAAAGAACAAGCGAAACATAAAGAAAATAGCAAAATCTTCGTCGAGGTGGACACAATGAATGGGACAAGGTAAATTTATTATGATCCCGCACGTCTGAACTTTTCGTTCAAGCCTTCTTAAGTTCGAAAACGGAGATAAATGGACGGAATTGTGAATTAAGGGTGCATGCAATTATCGGAGAAGAGGGCTGCTGCTAGCGAGATTTAGGAGCTTGTGTTTTAGAGGAGACTTGGTGAGAGTAGGTGAGTGTTGGAGGCAGTGTCTTACGATGGCAAGTCGTAGGCGTGAGAGTGGTGCCTGGTACGAGTGTTGTGTCAGGATAGCGACAGGAAAATATGCTTGTGAAGCAGACGTGGACATAGTTCACAAAGTTGTGCTAGGTCGCAGCTGATAGGAGGATCGTGTTGTACAGCGTTAATGATCTTTTGTGTAAGACTGCTGTGTCAACACGAGACTGTCATCAAGGACGAAGCAAATGCTTAATAGTTACGGTTGATATATCATGATGGGCACCCTAATTAGGTTTATGTTACTTAAGAGGTCATTCTTGGAATAGTATTTTACAACGATTGTAGTTTCTGGTGGAAATTTTAACTGGACTGTTGTACCAAGTGGATGTGCATATAATAACTTGATGATAGAGGTGAGTTGAATGTACGACTCCAGAGTAGCATTTGATTAGTGTTATGGAACGTTACTTTTGAAAAGGATGACAACACTTTGTTTCACGAAAAAGACTAGTAAGCTGAATGAATTGTAGAGGCAACCATCAGACCCCTTAGCAACAGCCAACATCGAATGAACAAAGACCAATCAACACCTACACTGTGGAATACACTCGTGAGATTTCTCCTCGCTGAATCTAGAGCAGAAATTACTTTGCCCTGTGAGAGAAGTATCGGAATCGATAGCTCAACAAACGAGTCCCTCCGTTAGCTATCGATGTCATTAACTCGCATCGGACAATTTTTCTCCGGCGGACACAGAGCGCTGGCGGACACAGTGCGCTGGTGGACATAGTGCGCTGGCGGACACAGTGCGCTGGCGTACACAGTGCGCTGGCGGACACAGTGCGCTGGCGGACACAGTGCGC
>VOMN01061139.1:0-13673 GCA_014899125.1 Orchestia grillus
CGCTTGAGCCAAGGAATACGACGCCTACGCTTGAAATGCCCTCAGCGTCTCACTCGCCTCTCGTATTCCGATGCACAAGCACAGACATAGCCTGCTACGAGCATGCCTACATATATTCAATGAACGTCTTATTTTATATAGTACCTTTTGTAAACGCAACTGAAAAATGAGCACCAAGCACTGTGAAAGTAGCCTTCCTGTAAACAGAACTTATAACTGTGCAAATAGATTTCTTAACTAAAACAACTAAAGAAATCAATCTGTTCATGTGACTCTTTTTTCAAATTGCTGTGAGTTTGCTTACAGCCCCGAATTTAATAAATGAGCATTTTAGTGGTGGCAGGTTTTGATTCGTAGATTAGGTTATTTTCGTGCTCATTTCTCAGCACACTTGTTTTTCCCTGTTTTGCACCGATATTTCTTTTTTATCGTTTCAGCACTGATGGTGGAATCTCACTATAATGAAACCTTTGCAATTGAACATGTTTATCATGACTTCTTTTCCCACCGAGAGAGAGTGACCCAGAAGCCGACCAAAAAGAACAAGAAGCGCTAAGTTATCAGGTGAGGAACGACGATAGATCACAGCACGGGTTGTGTAAGACTTGACAGGTCACATGAACTGACATTGTTTGTGGAACTTGACAGCCCACATTGACTGACAGTTTTAGTAGAACTTGACAGCCTAAATGAACTGATATTCTTCGTTGAATTTGACAGCATACATGAACTTATATTTTTTGTAGGATATGACATTCAATGAAATTCCTAGCACTTTAAAAATTGACGTTATATGACAATCCTCATACTACGAAACAAGGAAGTTGTAGGAAATTTTAAGCAGCTTGGTCAGCCTGCGTATAATCTTCGCAAGAAACAGCATGACGTTTGAGCTTGGGTAATCAGGCCTTTCCATTTTTATAATCCTTAAACTTTCTTTGAGGAAAAATTTCTCACTGCATTTTATTGTCAAAGTATGTACAGCGGAAAATTTTCAGTTATCATTTCTTGATCAACAATAAAAATAGCTCGAAAATACCTCAAATCTTGGTGACATGAATGACTAAGAACTCTCCAGATTATGTAAAAAAGATACTTTGCTCCCAAATCTTAGTTAGGACTTGAGCCACATTGAATTTAACTTCATCATTAAAGTTAGTAACGTAGCGATTTTCATTCACCTATTTCAAACGGAGGTAAATTTTCAAGTTGAACCACAAAACTTCACCGCGATACTCCAAATGTAAATGATGAATGATTAATCCAGCAGCTAATTCAGGATTTGTATCAGTGCAAGGGTTAAGGTCGATATTCTGAAGCGGCCTCCAGACAGCGGCGAGCACCACGGAGGAAGCATCTCGCTGCTCTGAGCGCAGTCCCTGCTGATAAGAATAATTGGCGGAGTTAAAAGCAAAAAATCCTTCCCATACATTCTCTACTCAACCTTTCGACTATTCACGATGTTGAGTGATAGTAAAGCAACCATAGAGCCAAGTAAGCCGAATATTTAAAGCTAATAAAAACTCTGGAACATCACGAGGGCCTGCCTCAAGTACCCTGCTGACCCAATCTCCTTTGGTTTTGTGCCCTTTTTATGAAGCTCTAAATTCCTGGGCGATAGCGGTAGAGAATGAGAATCTGCTGACGCCATCGCACATATGTACGCCTTGTAGTTTCTTTTGCTGGAGCGAGCAAGTATTACCAACTTCGGTAGTTTGTGATTAACTTTATGAGACTGATCGTCTATAACTAAGTTCTCACGTTAGCTCGTCCCTGACTACATTTTTATTCCCACAGCGTAACGATAAGGCGGTTGCATGGATTGGACGAGAATATATGCCACAAAAATTGTTAAGCCAGAAAAATAAATTAACAATTCATGATTCACATTAGATTCCACGGACATTTTTGTATCTTTCTTAACACAATCGAGTCATTAGTAACAGCATGCAATCTTTATTTTTTGATAACTTTATGCAGTGGTATTTTAGCTCAGTCGTGTATCTAGAACTAAGTCGACTTACTCGATAATACCTGCAACCACGAAAGCAACATTGAAGACGACCCATGCCGGCACTGTTTAATATTTCCTTAACTTGTTTAATTTCTTCTTAGAATCCAGTATCGCAGTCGTGGATATCCACACATTATACCGTTATCAACAAACACTCCATTTTCTCCCTTTCGAACTCGCCAGAAAAGAGGAATTTATTTTTGAACTTCGGGGGAAAGTTGCTGAAGTTATTTGGAGAAATGCAAGTTTTAAAGGGGGGATCACCCTCTCTAGTATGTATTGTTTTACTTAAGTCTGGAAGCCCTTGACTGACAAGCTGACCAAGTTCCCTGACTTAACGAGGGAATAGTTCTCGCTGCGGCCTTCATCCAACAGCTCATGAATATTTTGGTCCAATGAAAGGGCAGAATAATCTAAGTTCGATTTCAATGAATAGCGTTGGAATGAACCGACAGCTGCCACTGACGCAAGTGGAGGGTTCTGCTGGGTAATAGAGGTGTTAAAGGAAGATTCTGCAATAACGTTTCATTTTTACTTGCAGTAAGAAAAAGCCCATGCAGCAGTTTCTGTATCATTAAAAAGTTACTGAATACTCAAGTAAATTTTATGTATGAATGGAAATTCTTTCTAATTTAGAATTATAAATAAATGTAAGAAATGTATTCTAAAGAGTTAGTTTATGCTTCCATAACATGTTCGAAGAATGTTGAAATGAGAGCTAATTCTGCACTCGTATTATAATGGATGAGTATTTTTTATAGAATTTGGCATGTAACTGTTACTAATATTAAGGTTTTTCCGTAGTTTCCACCTCTTAAAAGTCCTTGTGTTACCGCATATTTTGCGAAACCAACTTTTTACATTAGCAAAATTAATAAATTAATTTGAAAAGAAATAGCGAACCAAATATTAATAATCGTACATATTTATTTCATGTTCATCAGCTATTGGAAAGAAAGAACTGCCCGCGCGAACCAGACGGTAGAAAATTAATTATGAAACTTCAATAACTAAAAAGATATTAAATAAAAGTCAGGATCTGACAATCAGAGCTTCTGAGTCAGATTTCAGAGTCTGTAGTACGGGGTTGGACTTTTACCGTTTGGCATGAGAAAACTTCTCGTCCAAAGAAATTTCGGCTTTAGATGATACATGTTAGGGTATAATAAAACTAATGGCTGATCTAAGCATTATGTTTGGATATGAAATTTTAGCATAGTGTGCTGAATATATTTCAGGTGAATTTTGATTTACCTGAAAATTTATGTGTGCTCTTTAATCATTTTCAACTTAAAATTCGGATACTAAACATTCTGGAAGCATATAATACCTCAATGTCGAATATATGAAAAAAAGGCCATTTCTTTTCTGACGTGAGTTCGAACTTGGGTACAAGGCCTCTCAAACAGCTGCCAACATATACAGAGCAGAAAGGGAGGCTGCCATAAGTTATCGGTAACTGCGAAGATTGTTTCATAAATTCCGTAATGGTGATGAGAGCATTGAAACAGAAGAGGGTAAAGTACGGTCATGGAGTACAACCAATGAACAACTAAAAGTTCTTGTTGAGCAAACTCCAGGTCAGATTTTTAAAGAATTGTTTCAGACTCTTGATGTCAGTTCTGTGACAGTCTCACGCCAATTGCTGACGACGCCTTTGGTGAATCGAAGTAGTCCATTTCTGCTCCCTCGATTACGCTCGAACACGCGTTGCAAGAGAGACATTGCCGAAACTCACCGACTTGGGGTACTGGACTCTAACACATCCTCCATATTCTCCTGATCTTTCACTCGCTGACAACCATTTTTCTAAGCACGAGAGCACATTTGTGAATGATAATACTTTCATGTCAAAACCAGAGATGGAATCAGCTGTAAGGATTTTGTTGTATTACAGCTAATTAGTATTTTTAACCAAAAAGTCAATAATCTCGTCAATCAGAGTTACATAGATGCTCAATCCTCCCATTCAGGATAATTCGAACACTTTTACTGCTCATCTTCCATCCGGAACTTCGTACCTGAAATTCGGAAAATTATTTTTGTGACAGCCTAAAATGCGCAATATGAGAGATTAAGAGACATCGAAATTTTCCCCGTATTAAAAACATTCAAATTTGTACTATTTGACGTAATAACCAAACAACAATCAAAATAATTTTTTTCATAATCTTACGCTATTTCATAGCCATTTTTTTCTTACTCCGAAAGTTGTTATATGTTCGAGCCTTTGTGGAAAACTTCTCGCTCAGTTTCTATTCGAAAACTACATGGAATTATAACTTTTATTTCCACTGCAAAGTTCGGCAGAATTTTTCATTGTTCTAAGTTAATTTGTGATATCAAAATAATGCTTTTTGTGGGTATGAAATTGAAGTAAATTGATGAATTACTGCAAACGTCGGCCCAAATGTAATTACAGCTCAACGTACTTCAATACCTGCAAAGTTGACGTACATATGAGGCCCCAAGCAACGCACTGCACTGAGCGCCGCTTTTTAAAAACGTCAGAGTACGGCTACACAGTTTCAAGATTCAAGCAGGGAGGCGCAGAGGTGAGAATCACCTCGACTTGCATTTGTTTTTGACCATTTTGCGACTATCTTTCTGCACCTACGACTCACTCTCCTGACAGAGGGAGGTTTGAGGCTGACAATGGTATATATAACTTTTTTTAGCAGTATATTCGTATGGCGCTCGGCACTGTACGATTCTAGGAGCTTCATATGATAGGCTGCACGGCAATAAACGTTAGCCCTGAAAGATGAGTTGAGAAATATAAATCACAGTATCAAAGCTGCACTTCAACCCGTACTTTATATTAGTGCGTACTAGCGTCAGCTTGCAACCATTTAATACGAATTAGACAGTCATTTTTTGGGCACGCTAAATATGTAGCGATGGAATTAACTGGAAATATATCCTCGAAATTAATTGATAAGCTCAGATGAGAGTGAAGCAACGGTGCTGGGCCTCTCTTCCCATTATGTTTCTCAATATCAACTCCTGCAATACTTAGGAAATTTCTTAGGCAGCGTCATCGTTAGGAAAATAGGATTATTCAGTAGAAGAAGATTGTGGTACAATCTAATTTAAATACTTGTCCTTAAATGACGAATTTAACTAAACCTGAGCGGCATCAGAAGATGAAACCAACTTAACACGGCATAAATTCTACCCAAACTCTTCTTAAAGTAATGAATTACACGCAAACTTTAACAGTGAAGGTTTTTTAAAAGAATTTTGAAACGCACTTTTGAATAAATTTCACAATCCCAAAGTTCAATGCACGAATTACTTACTGGAGAAAAGTAACAATCGACCCAAATATACTGAACTTTGATTTTCAATTATATCGCGGAGGTATTCCTGTGCCTGGTACTAAAAATTGCAAAAGAATTTATGAAAATATTAAATATGTAGAACATGTTAAGTACATTTTGAGTTCCTTACTGTAAATGAACTGCTTTGAAACAATCATGATCACGGGAGGGTCTTCATATTTTCAATATTACTTTGGGAAGTAATTCCCATTTAGGAGTCAATTTGCCACTTGCACGCATCATAATGCGGCAAAATTTTAAGTCAAGGGCACCAAAATGAACGAGTAATTACTGCTTGAAAAGTAGATCAAGTATTTATTTCAAAATTTCCTGCTTTTCCCCGTACAGTACATCGTCAACAGTGTAAATAAATTACGCGTTGTTATATCCGCCGATTATTTTCACAGTACCCACTTCGAAATATTATAATTAATGCATAAGAAGTTATTAAGAACAGGCCAAAATTCTAGATTAACAATGATGCCGTAAGTGGGATCGAAAAAATTCTATCTGCAATGCTAACCCTCAACTAATAGCTGCAAACAGACGTCGCAAAGTATCTCCATTTGAAGTGAGTAATTTCGAGCAGTAGAATGGCCACATTACTTTCAGACGAAGACAAAGCCTATCAGCAACTTTCTCGTAGGAAGCCAAAAGTTCCTCAGACATAACACTGTGACCCTTGCACTGCGAAGAAAATTATATTTCAGGACACTTGTCTTGTTTCACAGCAGTTGATAACCTTGTTCTCTTACAAGCATCTCCGATTACCAATAGAAAAATCTAAAAATATATATATATTTTACTGATTGTATTTAAATATTCGTATCTGAGCTGCTAAACACGGGTGCAAAAATTGCTGGGGTATATTTTTATAGTTTGAACAGCTTTTTTATCAAATTGTCATAAACCGTTTATATACATATACTACTCTCTCTTTAAGCATATAACTCGTAAATAGTGGTAGTTCTATGAGAAAAATCTTATTTGACTTGGCGTTTGATAGTGATTCGAATTTAGCCTGGATTTAAACTTCTAGAACCATCGCAAAACAGGAACAGATCAGAGGGTAAACAAAATAGTATGATAAAGTAGAATAAATTTCCGCCGGACCAATTGATAACTTCCGGCCAATACAGCGAAGCACAAATTCAAATATGTACTTTCAAAATAAGTGCCAACGTTGCTTGGAAAGAAAATAAGAGCTCATTTCAAAAAGCATTGTATTTTTTCTACGACATACTTCATTCAGACTAACTAAGACACTTGCTCTCATGTCCGTAGAGTTTTTGAGTTTTTTTGAACAACCTAAACGTAGCGGTTGTTTTGGATACAATCGCACCTGCTGGGAAAAACTTTTCCTGGATAGAAAATATTTTTGTATTTAATAAATAACGAAACATTGCTTCAAAGCTAACCCCTCAAGGAAATATCAGGCTGACGTCATTAGATAGCCCACTCTATGGTGAGCCGCAACAGGTTGCGTCTAGCTGCAAGCCCCTAGTGGTAGAATGCAAGGTGTAGAATGACGACTTATTACTTTCTCTCAAGAAGGAACCGTATTAACAATCCCCTTGTGGTAGACTCAAGAATCCTCAGGGTCTGTGTTGTCTCCAAGTAAGGTGAACAGAATCGTTTTGCAGATTTTCAGTCTCATACCACAATATTTGGTCATTATTTCACCATGAAGTTACTCTGGCCGATTATAGAAATATTTCAGTCTTTGTTTTTATTTTACTCCGGCAATAAATCTCTGAAGCCCTTATTCCTACATTGCTGAGCCCTGATATTAAAGTCATATCTCTACGACAGCAAAAGAATTAGTACTTTCCAAACAGCATTTTAAAATATGGGATCTATTTAAAAATCACTGTTTCATAGTTGCTATATCTTTCAGTAGAAATCTTCTGTACGTTAGAATTCAGCATTAACTCCTTCAGGGTGATGCATTTAGAAGTAATTTCTGATTGCCCTCAATTTAAACTTGTTGACACTGTAGTTCAGCATGAAACGTTTACAAGATAATTAAGCAATTGAAGCTTGAAAAGTAAAGTAAACATTCACTTCAAAACTGTAGATATTCTCCATTCGTCATTGAAAAAATATTTCTCATTGATGTCCTTATCGTTTGTCATGCATATCTGAGAAATGGCGTTTTGTAAGTTGGCATTAAACACAGCCCAAATTTTCAGGGTAGAATATTTCGCAACGAAATCCCGAATATTTTCACAGCTACAAAGATAATCCTTCAGATGACGATTTAAACCAGGTATAAATTACTAGCTCTCTCTGCAAATTAGCTCTGTCTGCAGTAAATAGCTGAAATTAACTTAGAGCAATGAGAAGCCACATCTCACTGTCGGCCAACACAAGCCTCACCAGCACCTACACTGCGCCTTCACGTGGGAGGGGGGGGGAAGAAAGTTTCGCTCAGGACACCTTTTTTCTTTTAAGTAAAATACACGTCATGCTTTTAAGCCATCTCTTATTCTCCGTAAGCCGAATTCGAAAACTGCTTTTCTATGTATACTGGTAAGTCACCATGATCGCGCTGTACCGAGATAACTGAGCAATGGGGCATAAGCTTCACACCCATGAAATTGCTCTTTTTTCGTTAAAGAACTCGTTACTTTTTAGAGAATTTAGACTATCATTGAATAATAATTATAGTTTCAATAAATTGCACTAAAGCGCCTTACTGATTACTTTACTGAATGTGAACTTCACTGAAACTACACATGCAACAGCCCTAAGACTTCCAAAATATTATATTGAAATGTAATTGGTGTTAACCTGGAGCATTTTACGGCTTGTTGACACCATCATGCAGGGGAAATTAAAATAAAGTATGAATTAAATTAATAATTTTATTGTGCCATGCAAAGAAAATCGAATCCTTATTTTGCAGTGTAAAGATTTTCTCTCAATTCAAAAAGCTGAATAAATGAAATACAGGTTATTTTGTCCTGAGAGTTTTGAATTATCTTATAGATGACATTTTAAACGCGTGCTGTTGCATACAGGCCAAACTTGAAGATGGGAAATATTGACGTATGAAAGAACTAAATGTGTTTGTGCCAGAGCTGTTTCAACAGCTACAAGCTGCAACAAGAGGTTGCAAAGTAACTCACTATGCAGTGAGCTGCTAAAGTTAGCTTCACGCAATTTGATAGCCACATTACGTAAAGACGAGGACAAACCTATCAGCATTCCCCTCGTCGGAAGTGCGAAGTTTCTCAGGCACCACATTGTGCCGCCACTCCCGGCAGAGAAAAGAGCTTTTCAGAGTACCTCACAAGAATTACCACACAAAAATAGTTGTGTCGTCCTCCGAGCTTCTTTAATAGACTATCAATCAAATTACGGGATGCTTCTTCAATGAACGCTTATTACAGCAGTCACGAAATTCTACCCGCTAGAATGTTGAGCAAAATAAAAGTTTCTTACCATAATAGTACGTTTTGATGTATAAATTCCTAAACCAACATTCGACGTACGTTCTAAAAATGTTATGATATGATAACTTTTTATAGTGGCAGCTTCCAGCACCTGCAACATGGTACTCATTTTTGTTCGACAAGAATGTCAAATTCCCCCTTGGATACACACTTCTCTAATCCCATGAGATTTAGAAAATATTTTATGGAACCTTAAATTAATGGATCATGTTGCAATTAAAATTTTTCAGATCAATTTATATTTTGAATATTATATTGCTAAGGTAAGGCGTCAGTCAAGAACGTTAAAAATGCTGAAGTTAGTCAGGCTTGAAAAGAAAATCTATTTAAAATGCGTAGATTTATCTGTGCTCTGCTCCCAGAGTAAGTAAAATATCAATTGTGAAGTCCATAGAGTTTTAGTCATGCAAAAATCACACGAATTGGAAATTATATCACATAGTTTTTCCATTCGAAGCGAATTTTTTCTATTGCAACTATACAAACTTTTAACAAATCATCATGCATGTGAGATAGAATAAAATATTTAAATTCGTATTTTTATCAAAGTGAGTGCAGTGTTAGCAGTAGTTTACGTGAAACATATTTTTTAAGCCGGAGTGAGGTTTAAACCTCTTTGAAGTGAGAAAACTTCTACATAATGAGAAAACTTTATTTCCGAATAAAAACTTGAATTACATCAGAACCCTTTACTCTAATCATTTTAGAAAAACGTTTCTCGTATCCTTCTACACTTGCATTCAACTTGCACCGTCATTGAGCTCTTTCTGAAAACTTTCTTCGTCGTGGAAGACTTCCAAGTTCAATAATTTCACAGTCTAAGAATCTTTCCTCTGCCGTACGTTTTAGTTTAGGTTATGGAGCTCTTCCTAAGGAAATTTAACATGGTTGCTCGTATGAAGTATGAACAGTATTGTCCATAACGCAGTGTGTATCATTGTGCTGTATGAAATGGACGTCAGTCACATGATCAAGCTACTTATAATGTAGTGGTTGTACTGAAATCTGTAAAAGAACTTTTAGTGAATTCTGTTAACATAATACTCCACTTCTCCCTCACATGAATTTTCTTGCTATCAAATTATTAACGATACGACAAATTAACGATTTATTCAAAAGCCACTGTATAGAAGTTAATATGAAATTCAAAAATTCATATTGCTATATGCTGAAACACAGCAATTGTTAGGCTCCACGCACATTCTCAAGCACTACGGCCATCTGCTATAATATCACTTTACAGCGGCACAATACAAATGCTATTTAAACTCATATGAGACTAGATATTAAGGATATTAAGTTTCATAATGCTTCATAAAAGTTCCCCGGATAAATGATCAGTCATTCATTGTTTACCGAGCCCCAGTTATTTACTACATTGAGCAATTGGTTTTCAAAGCTATGGCAGAAGTTTGTTAGATGCAAGTACTGAAGAGGCCATTATTCGCCGTTATTCCCGTCATTATTCGTGCTCGAGGAGATCCTACTCCATATTAGTAGCTGGTGACTAATTTTTTGTCCATTATTACAATGAATGCATGAAAAAAACACTAGGCTTAATCGAAACCAAGAACAAAAATAGACTAATACGTTTTAGAGGAGGCAAGTCATTCGGAGTATGTCATTTATTCCGTGGAGGCAGTCTTTTCAAAGGTTCTGTTCATCGCTGAAACTCAAACCACTCCAGATGAATCGGATGTTTGGCACAAAGGCTGGGCTATGAGCGGACATAGCCATAACCGCCTTCGGGGCCTGAAACACCAACAAGGAAGAGGAAGTATATGATTTGAGCTGGATAATTGACGGTATATTTGTAGGGCCCATGCAGGGTGCTTGATTGTAAGAGCTCGTCGAACTATGTATAAAGAAACTAAGGATAACCTTCGTGTTAACTGTTATATCTATGCCAAATAATGTCCTTTCACGTGCAGCTTACAAAATGGTGGCGTTCCTGCAGGGATCAGGCTTCTGTTGAACTCTGAAAATGAACTGGGCGGGCAATGCTCTAGATAGGAGTCCGACTGAAAACTTTTGAAGCGTTGTTAAACAATAGGCCTATGAAAAATGAACCTCAATTTAAAAGCAAATAAAATTTGTCGTTTGGTAATCATTCATGCGTCACGTCGAATTGCATTGAATGAAATCTAGAAGTTGGAAAGTTTCATGAACTAGGTTCTCATCCGACTAATTTTAAGATCCTAAGATCATTCAACTACCTTCACTGACACTTGTAACTTCGTTCATCCTGTTTGTTTTGATTTAGCGAAGTTTGTTCATTACACACTTGCAATACAATAGAAAAATACATATTTTAAAATATATTTTGTTTCGTATCAGTTTCAATAACGCCTCACTCATAATATGACCCAGAGCTGTTCAGAGACATTGGAGCAGATGGCCGTAGATTGTGCGTGAAACTTGACAATCATTGCTCTGCTTGAGCATAAATCTATCGCAAACATTCTGTACATTTTTCATTTCATTCCATCGAGTAGACATTGAATACATCGAAGGTACGTAAATTGGTTTACAACTTAAATGCTCATTGTATTATGACACTATATGACTTTCGAGGGATTGATGGTAAATTGAAAAAAAGTTGTTTTCAGTTGAAATATGTGTAATATTCGTTTTCGAAATTAAACGTAAAAATGCAGCGCGAAATTTCAGTACTGAACCCTAATCTTTCCCGAAAATTACCTGATTAAAACAAGGGTCAGCATGCAATTTTCCCGATAACAGTACATAAATGTAATCTTGAAAATTCGACCGCCCTGAATGATGAACAACGCGACGTTGTTCGAAAGCTTGGCAACTATTAAATAAATATCTCAGAAGAAAATTTGAAATTTTAATTCCCCATAAATGTAATCGTACAGTAAGCTAAAATTCATGCCGTAAAAAAGAATGAAAAATGAGCCCAAGGTGGCATAATAATAGTGCCATCAGTCTTGAGTTCTCGCACTGCAAGCAGACGTCGACTGCAGACGTAGACAGTTAACAGCTATGCGGGTGTATAAAAGTCCAAGAAAACCCCCTGAACTCGTCCTGAAGAGACGTTTTATGCTTCGTGAGGACGCAAGGCTACAATTTAGAGAGCATCGTAATAGTCATTTGCCAAAAAATAATTGTCCAAGTCTAGTGAGTTCTATTCTAATAATCATAGCATTAGACCTTTCAACAAGAAATTTTTAGTTTTTACGTTCTCTGCACCACATTATGAATAGAAAACTTTTTACAAAAAAAAGCTAGAAAAATTTGCACATATGATTTTCCGAGACGAAAACCAAGTCAACTTTACCTGGAACTATTTGAAAAGTTAACTGTTAAAGGTAAAAAAATATTTTCGAACCCAAGAATTTTTTATTAATTGAAATAATTCAACTCATGAATTATTTTTCAAAATAATGAATTCACATAACCGGAAATTAGCTACCACTCAATCCAATGTTCACGTTTATCAGACAGATGAAAATCATTATATTAATGGAAAAGTTGAAGCATTTAGTAATACTGGACTCTCAGAGGAAGAATGGAATTGCATCTAAAAGATTTTCAATAAACAATTAAAGGATAAAAAATGCAAGTAAACACATGCTGTTCTTCAGGCCCTGCTACTTTCCGAGGTCATAATTCCAAGCCACGGTTTTACGGGAATAATAACGGAACTAATTAAACTCTAAAGGCAGGTTGGGTGAACTTCTAAAGCTGGTTGAAAGTCCCAGAACTTGTCTAGGTTAGGCTACACGCAGCCAGAGATTAACTTTAGAAATCCTTATTTGCTCACGCTGCGGAGGTTCGCGCAAGCTTATTATTTAATTATAGGCTTTACGTATATTGTGCTTTTCCATGCGCAGTTTCTTTGCTGCCCTGATCTCACTTCATATCGACTTGCTTGAAAGAGGATCAGCGTGTGAGATCTCATGCGAGAACAAAGGATGAAATTTTTTAGCCACATATGAAAGGGAAAATCAGACATTAAAAACCCTTCGAAAACGAAAAAACACACAGTGAAAGGAACTTCCATAGCACTATTTATAAATTTCATTTCAAGAGCCAGAATGGTAGGCTCAACATCATATTTGCGAGCATAAATTTTTGCAACCTAGATTACATTCAGGAGCACACGTTGCGCTTTCAAGATAACGTACATAGGCAGGAGCTGCAAACTCAGCCTCACAAGCGAGATGAAGAACTACGCATTTAAAAATACATTCTTCAATACAAATT
The DNA here is from genome assembly GCA_014899125.1 of Orchestia grillus. Lineage (NCBI taxonomy): Eukaryota > Metazoa > Arthropoda > Malacostraca > Amphipoda > Talitridae > Orchestia > Orchestia grillus. The sequence continues at coordinate 13,026 of VOMN01061139.1, forward strand.
CCTATTTTAAAATCATACGTATCAATAGTGATATACGTCACATATAAGATTAATCTATTACTAGCAGGACCCGTGAAAATTTCACAGAAATTTAGATAGTCAAAATTTAGATAAACCAGCCCATGAGAAGCGGTCCTCTTCAGTGTTGGACAGAGGTTAAAGGTTCAGGGCAGAGATAGTCCGATCTTGGAAGCAATTTTCTTCTAGATGATGCGAGTAGTCTGAATTTAATTAGTGGAACTGAAAATGTGCCGCGAAGACTGACTTTTTACAGCAAAACACGCAACCCGTATACAGGATACTTCGCTCGAGACTTGAAATTTCACTTGAAAAGTGGCGAAGCGTGATGAATGGTAGGTAGGTAGGTAGGTAGGTACAAGCGTATTAAGATATAGATGGTTGTGAAGAAAATTTTATCAATAAATATTTCATGTGAGTAGTCCTCAGTACCCTTTCATCGAGAATCTCTCCGAACTATATTGAAGAATCAACTGACCAAATAAATCAAGAACTAAGCAAAGTCTCTGTGTGGCTAAAATCCAACAAAATCAGCACCAATATAAGCAAAACGAACTACATTCTTTTCTAGTACAGAAAAATAATTCAGCTCTCGCAAATAACGATGGGAAATGGTGTAATAGAGCGAAC
>VOMN01061158.1:0-17460 GCA_014899125.1 Orchestia grillus
AAGTGCTTCTTTGTAAATGTAGGGAAGGAGGAAAAGAAGATCATCGACGAGTTACGCAAGAGAAGCACTTGCACTGTGAATGATGGAGGAAAAAAAGATGATGAGTGATTAGGAGTATTTGGCAGTTGCGAATGCCTAAATTTGAATTACATCTTATCTATATTGAACTCCTCTTAAAGTTTAAAAGGGTTGCCAGTGCACAATTTATATGATGTTTACTTCTGAATATTGATTTTACTTCTACTGATGTTTTTCTTTTTTACAGTTCCTAATCTGATCTAAGACCCTCAAAAAAAGTGCTGCATGTTTTGAAATTGAACTACAGAATAGACTTACTAAGTATTTGCTAGATTAAAAGTGAAGAAGCTTCACCTCTTTTTATATCAAATAAATTTTTTTTTGTAATTCCTCACCATAAGATGGCTATTTTTGAACAAGTGAAGCTTCTTTTTAAAAATAGTTTGCATAGCAATGTTGTTGATTTTGTAAGTATACATTGTTAATTTTAAGCATGTGACTGTGTCTTTGACATGATACAAAGCTGAAGGGAGATAATATTTATTTTGGGCACTGGTGTTGTTTTATGTTGAATAATGCATGTAAATCAGTCTGCAAGGCACCTTGTGCCAGAATTTATAAAGGTTCTTAGTGTTGTAGTTTTTTCAAGTTAATTTTCATATTAATATCTCAATAATGGTTTAAGATTCTAGATATAAATGTTGACATTCTAGATTTATAGCCTCCACAGTATGACAATTTACTCAACTGCTGAAAATAAAAAGATTGTAATATAGACAGGGACAATTTAAGACATAAAGCTTTGATTAATAAATATTTCAATGTATTTTCACAAGTTACTAATTTTTCCAAAGAGTATTTATTGTTTCTGAACATTACTTTTGTATTTGAGACTACTTTAGTGCAAACCTTACCAATAATTATTCTAAATTAAGTGTGCTCATCAACCAAATTACTACCTATTATGTTTTGGATGTTTGCATCATGAAGTTTCCAATGAACAATCACCCTCCCTTCTTCTTATTCATTGGATGTAAAAGTAGAGCCTTGTGGCTTAGGCTCAATTGCTAATATTACACTCTTTATTGTAGGTGCAGAATGAGTTCCACTTATTTTTTCTAATTATTTTTAAGTTCTTTTGTACATTGCCACCAAAATTTATTGAAAAGATTGAGAAATTGTTTCTTATTGTTAATAAATGATAAGAATAATTGCAACCATGAAGCTGGATTATTTTAAAGTTATTTGATAAAAAGTTTTTAGTAGTATTTTATATTGTATTGTATCTAAGTATTTATACATTTACTCTGATATGTGCAAAAAAAATCTTACAAGTTTTATGCTGTTAACAATACAGAAGGGACCTGTCTACATAACAAGTCAACCATGGAGAGACAACTACTATCTTAATCTGTGAAAAAATTAATGTATTCTATAGTATAATCCGACTAAAATTAAAATTTTTATTTTATCACTGCTGAAACTCAGCAGTCTACATGATATTCTGGACAAAGCTTACTGAATTGTATAAGTATATCAGACCTGCTCCTTTGGAGTTTGTGGCATATTTTGACTGATATAACTTGTCACTATTGCATTTCTTGTTTTGTGGCCATAGAAAAGGAACTCTAGGTCAATATTGTACATGTACTATATTTACCAAAATTTTGTAACTGCCTTATCTGAAAAATAACTCTAATTGATACTAAACTCTGTTGCTTTTTCATATTTAGCAAGTTTCTTTGACTGCAAAATAAAGAAGTTAGTTCTAAAATTTCTTACAGGCCAATATATTTTATGGTTTATGTATTGAACTGCTAGAATGTAGTTACTTCTAGTTTATATCAGGTAACTAATTGCTTGATATATTGAAACCAAATATCAACAGTTTGTATCCATTTCAGACACCAATGGTACTCACAGCTGCGGAGAACCAGGGCGAGAGCTGCTTGCCATGCCACCTGCGCTACCAGTGCATGGCTATGCTTGGCTTCAGCCTCCAGCACCTAAAGCAGCACAGAAGAGCTGAGGCCATGCTGAAAAAGTCATTGCTTTATGCAAAAAGTTTACTCAAAGTGAAAATTGTGAAACCATCAGACCTGTATGTGGAAGGACTAACAGAAATAGGTAGGTAGGTGTTTGAGAGTTTTTGTAACTACAGTGATTTTTAGCTCTTTTGTTGCATTCTGTATAGTATAGGTGATAGATTGCATTTATTTTTTGCTGACTTCCCCAATTTAGAACAAATGTCCATAGGTAGTGATACTGAGAATACCTCATCTAGATAATGTTCGATCTGGAAAAGGCCTGTTATGTTTGACATAGTGTAATGCCTTCATATTTCATATGAATAAGTTTATTCATAATATTACCAAGAGCCATTTTCATTTAGAATCAATTTCACTTAATTTAGGATTCAATGTGTCTATAAATTCCTGGCATTTGCATTTTCCCTCTTTAATGTATGTCATCCAGATGTGAAGTATGCGATGGCAGAGTGCCACATTGCCATTGGGCAGCCCAACCTGGCCCTGACGGTGCTGGAGACGATAGGTCCGCGCTCTCGCAGCGTCAAGTTCAACATGCTACTGGGTAACCTTTACCATCAGACTGGCATGGAGAGGCCTGCTGCCACTGCTTTCAAGGAAGTCCTCAAAGTAAGTTTCGGAAATGTGATTTATTTTATGTAAATTTATAATTTTGATTTTTAGATTTTCTGAATTTACAATGAGTGCAATTAATATTCAAATATTTGATCAAAAGTATGCTTACTGTAGTTATACAAGTGCAAAGCATTAATGGAGATCCATTTTTGTATGTGGACAAAGTAAAATATTAACTGGAATATAATTCCATTTAAGGCCAGTCATTTTTTTTTTTTTGAGGAGAAAGCCTCATTATAGGAATGAGCAAATAAGTTCCTTTAGTTTCTACTATTAAATAAAAGTAGAGTCCTAGGCACTGATATTGCAAAACCTTCGTCTGATGCTCGCCTTGTTGCAGGAGTGTCCCTGTGCTGTAGAGGCAGCTGAGAAGTTGCTGTTGCTGGGGTCCCCGGTGTCAGAAGTGACTCACATCATGATGAGTGCAGACTCCCCTCCTCCAGACTGGTTAGTTATACCCATATGAGTGCTTTCCCTGTAATGTCCTCTTATTACATTACCTCGTAATGCTCTTCCCTGTGCTGTACCTTTGTTACATTACCTTGTAATGGGCTTCCCTGTATTGTCCTCTTGTCACATATCCTTGTAATGTCTTTCCCTACAGTGTCCTCTTGTCACATTACCTCATAAAGCCCTTGCGTGCGATGACCTCTTGTAAGATTACCAGTGTTCTTCATTCAAACCTCATGGTTGGACTGACAGTTTCATTTCCCGGCACCTGATCTTACCCGACTTGATTTGTTTTAAGTATTTTTTATCTCCTTTGGTGCTTTTCCACTCAGTATCTTTAGGTACATCTCAATCTCATTCTTTGCTTTTAGGAAAATTTTTGATATAGCTTTCTTTCCTTCTGCTTTTCAACAGAGCTATTTCCTCTCTTTTTTTCTCTCTCTCTCTTTCTCTCTACTTACGTACATAACACTCGGCTATTTGCTACAGTCACTACCCTTCCTTCTGTTTGGCACTTGCAACAGCTAACTTGTGTGAAATTCATGTTCTTTCAAACTGCCAAAATAAACTATTAGTGTCCCTAATACTTTTTACATGCCCAATTCGTACTGATTATTACGTATTATCTCTGTTTTTTCTTATGAAAAAGCTTTAGTTGAGGTTACTCAAATTTGTGAGGCTTCCAACATTGGTACGAAAGCAGGTCTGATAAGTAGAGGTAACAACAAGCTTTGGAATTTGACTCAAATGCAGACAGTGTAAAATTTTGTCTTGAAGACAATCAACACAGTTCCAGAGAGTGTTATGAATGGGGGTTCTGTCATGCAGGCTGGTGAGTTTTGTGAAGGGTTTGGCTGCCCGGGCAACCCGCGACTTCAGCTCTGCAACGTCCACGCTGCGTCAGTTGGAGGAACAGTCTCCTCTCCGCAACAATGCGCATCTTCTTGCTACTCTGGGCACAACTTACTACATGCAGGGCAACGAAACCAGTGCCTTGCCTGCACTGCAGAGGGTGAGACCGATGCTGCTGCGTAGCCAAATACATGTGCTTGAACTGACCTATGAACACTACAACTGACCCACAAGTGCTAAATTGCATGAAAATTTGGACATAATATTGCAATACAAACCAGCAATTGCTAGGTACATTTATTTTGCTTTGCAAATTTATAATAAAAAAAATGGAGAAAACACGTCTGAAAAACATTTAATCTGAACGTTTCTAACCTAGGCTCATTTTTAAGTCTGTGAAAAGCAATGAGATTGATCTTTCTTAATACGAGTTCATAACACCACAGTGCATCAGTGTAAAACACTAAAATAGTAAAAACCAACTGTTATTCTGGTGTGTCTGAGCGAAGCATTAATGATGATGACATTGCTTTGGTTTGTGCAGGCTCACGAGCTGGAGCCGCTGAGCATGGAGGGCGTGTCGATGCTGGGGTCACTCTACTATTTCGACAAGCGCATTAAGGAGCTGGAGACGCTCGCTGGTGCCACCGTCGCTGTGTCTGAAAACTCGGCCCACCCGTGGATTCTGCTCGCCTACTATTGCCATATGTCCAAGCGCACCACAAAGGCCATTTATTTTGCCCACAAGGTCTGCTTAGAAAGTCATTTTTAAGGAGTGCTTAAAGTTACTGAGCGTGAGATGTTCAGCAATGGCTCGTGGTTTGTTCAAGAAGTTAAATTCTGTGTAGCTATTTAGTTTTTCCAAATTGTTCAAGAATGTTGATTTAGTTTTGTTTTCTGCCGTTTTTGGGAGTTATTTAAAATTTAAGTTCTCATATTTCGGGAATTCAACTTTCGAAAGTATAATACGGAGTTGCCAAAAGTTTTTGTTTTTACAAAAATTAACAATGAAATTCATCAAAAAGAGAACTTTTTGCTTCTCTGACTGACTGCCCTCGTGTGGGTGTTCGTAGGCTTAGTATGTTAACTTCTTATTTTATCTTTCTCTTCAATTTTTGTGATATTCTATGGACACTCTCGCCACCAAGACCGAATTTTATTTGCCTGTAAGACAAGCTCTGCTATTGTACAGGCGTGTTCGATAGACCCTGTGTCTGTGGACGGTCTGCTGCTGAAGGGCGGGCTGCTGCTGGAGCTGAAGAAGATGCAGGAGGCGGTGCTGCACTACCGAGAGGCCATGCACCTCGCACCAAACAGATTTGAACCATACAAGGTTTGTACAGCCTCAGCAAATTTATCTTGGGAGTATTGCTACTGGCCGTTCCGCCTGTTATTCTGCGAAGCCTTCAGTTGACATTTGAAGCTTTTATGGCGTGCTGAATTGGTGCTGTTATTGCGTTCATAAAGCCGTCCTTTTATTCTCTGCACATAAATTCTTCCAGCATCTTGAGAAAGTATTGGTAAAGTCCTCGCTACGTTTGTCGTATCGGAATATCTAGAGCGAACGTGAACGTCTTCTCGTCTATGAAATGAAGTACCATCAACGGAGATTAGTGAGAAAAGAATTTTAATTGTCATTTCGTGTTTACTAGTATTTATAATTAATCTTACCTATCCGTATGCATTATTAAATATATTATACCAAAAGCAGTCAAGTTTCTGGGAAATTGATTGCAGAATTCAATTTTCCTCATCTGAGCTCGGTCCTTTGAACGTTCGGGTCTTGACAGTACTTCCTAAACCATACGAGAAATTTGACGTGAATTGAGGTCTGCCCTTCCACATCCAGGGCCTCGTTGACTGCTACTTGGCGATGCGGCGCAACATGGAGGCGGTGTCGCTGGCCAGCAACTCTACCAAGCTCTTCTGCCACAGTCCCCGGGCGCTGGGGCTGTACGCATCTGTGCTCATCAAGGACGGCTTGAATGCACAGAAGGGCAAAACAATTCTCGAGAAAGTAGTGAAAGACGAACCCAACTTCTTGCCTACAGTCTTCCTCATGTGTGATGTCTACATGTCTGTGAGTTCTATGCTAAATGGTCGTCCGCTTAGTATGGCTCTGGTGAAGTTAACTTCTATAATGAAGAAGGGTGTAATTTTAGCAATTTATCCAGAGCTAAGGGGCCTACATTTTTGTGCCTAATGAACAAATGACGAAGAAGAGAGGTTCGTTCGTCATTGGAAACTCCCAGACCTGCAATATACTGTTGATGAGATTTCTGAAGATTTACTTGCTCATTTTGAAAGTCGTGCTATGAATAAAGAATTAAATTGAATCAAGTTATTCCCTATTTTGGAGAAATGTTAGTTTTTGTCATCCATTTCGTAAAGTGAAGCACCACAAGAGGGATGACTTCCACTTATATTGGCATTACTTCAATGTTACGCAGCTCAAATACATTATGTCTCCATCGGACGCTGCTGTTGGCTTTGCGTCATCTTTTGATGTAACTCATGCCTCCGGCTTAGTGTTTTGGTTTAATTTCTTTATGCGGCAGTTCAGATTATTTTATTAGGTTATAATCGCGTTGGGCTTAGCCTATACTGACTTAAACTTAAACTTCATTTTGAACATGTATTTTATTCTGGCTCTAGAATGTGTTCGTGTTAATCTAATCATAATTTCAAAATATCTCCGAAGTAAATACTGAAGTAAAGGAACATCCAAGTCTTGCTTAGTTTGTTAGTGTGCTCTGCATTTTTTTCACATAAACCTGATGAATGCTTCTACGCCCCATGAGTTTCATAGGTTTTGTCATGGGTCTTATGTTTAAAAACAAACATTTCTGTTTCACTGATGAGAAATTTTCGTTTTTTGTTACTGACGTTCTGGTTCCTGTCTGTTACTTTCTTGCCTTATCGCCCTCGTCTTGTTCGCCAGACGATTACTATGCGATGAGCTGAGCCTTTTCCTTTAACTTTGTGCTGCTTTTGTTTTAGAAATTATTATTCTGGCTGGCGATTTTAATTACCTAGACTATTCGAGTCTCTCCTGAAGACGGTGTATTGTGCTTGTATTTCAAAACTCACAAGGATAGGACCATGGAATTTTAAATCACATGGAGCAATAATGATGACATGGACCTAGCTGTACATCACTTGGAGAACACAGACCTTGCTGTGCATAACTTGTAGCAGTGGTGAGATTACAGACCTGGCTGTGCATAACTTGCAGCAGTGGGGAGAACACAGACCTGGCTGTGCATGACTTGCAGCAGTGGTGAGATCACAGACCTGGCTGTGCATAACTTGTAGCAGTGGTGAGAACACAGACCTGGCTGTGCATAACTTGCAGCAGTAATGAGAACTAAAACATTGCACAGGAGCGGCGGTACGACAAAGCCCAGGACCTGCTGATGCGCCAGGTGACCATCCACCCCAGCTACCGTGTGCACGAGCGTCTCTCTGAGATCTACTCGAAGCAGCAGCAGCATGAACTGGCACAACATCACAGCAGCATAGCTCAGCATTATGCCAACCAAGGGTGAGTAGTAACTGACGTTGAATGAAATTTGTTACAAGAACATTCTCTCTTTTCTACCTAGTCAATTTTGTCACTACTTTGCTGCACTTCTTCTGTGGCCGTTATCAAAATTTAAGGAACCATCGAAATTTTATTCAATATCATCTCCGATCTTCAATACTTATTTACAATTGATACGATCTACTCATTATTGGAAGAACCGACTCTCACAGTCGGTTCGAAGCTATAGTCCACTAGAAATTTTTAAATACCTGAAAATTATTTATTTTATACCAACAGTCACTCAAAGTCATTCAATGAATCAACCTTCTTTCGAGCTCCGATTGCCATCTCACGCTAACCACCTGTTCTAAAAGCGCGGTCCACTACTGTAAAATTTGCGGGGCGTTCAATATCTTACTGATCATGTACAGGGCGTACTGTAGAATTACTGCAGCATTGGTAGCTGTCGTTCATGGATGCCCGGGGATATTTTTAGTCCCAGGAAATCTGTTGGTTTTGGCGAGTGCTGTGGTAAATGTGCCGCAGACTTTTTTCTGATCTCTCTCACTTGATTCCTACTTTTTTTTTTACCACAGAAGAGCTTGCTAGAATAATGCGTGGGACAATTACACTGTGCTGCTTATTAATCAGAAAAATGGGCTTATGTAAAAAGAATTGTTCAGAAAGAAGAGGCTTCTACTCGCATCCTAAAGCCTTTTACTCGTGTACATCTTATGCTTGGCATTGCAAATAAGAATATTCTCTGCCTTGAAACTTGAAGTACTCTAATTTGCGGTCACATTTCCCCGTGTGAACACTTTTTGACGACGTTATACCCACATTTAAAATATTTCGAGTTCCCTCTTCGTACGCACCCTCAATTTCAAATGCAGGTTCAATAAAGAAAGCATCAATGAACAGCATATTGATGCATACTTCCATCATTGAATCACAAATGCAAGGTCAATAGAGAAAGTATCAAGATGCAATTGAACAAATCGTTTTTTTCTGCTTACCCGGATTTGTGCCATCTTCAAATGTGGTTGATAAATTTGCCGTGTTTCAGCGACGTGTCCGAGGGCATCAGTCTGCTTTTGTCCAACTCTGGCGTAGGCGGCACCAGCGGCGGCCTCGACACCGACTCGCCGGCGAGTCCGGACGTCACACCCTTCGATATGGAGGTCGAGGACATTAATGATTCTGAGGTATTGAGAGCTTTTTAGTGTTGTGTTCACCTTCTGCGCTTGTTTAGTCGTTATGAAATAACATTGTCCCTAGTTTTCTGCTCATTCTAATTGCCATTTGTGAAGAGATGTGCGATGTTTTGTGTTGGAAGGTACTCATTTGACTTCTCGTCCTACTTTTTGAGGTGGAGACAAAATTTTAACTGAAGTGAGTTCGTGTGAACCCCTCTTGATCTGAACGTTTCGCACAATCATAGTGGGTGAGTGCTGATGTCATTCATAGGTAAGTCAAGAACCTAATGTTATAGGCCTCGCTTTATTATCTACCGTTACACTCCCTGCATTGCTGCTAAGATAATCTACAGTATTTTGTTTCTCGACAGGGGGACGTTGAGCTGAGTGATCTGGACGCCGTGTGGTCAGACGGAGACTTTTCCTTCACCGGCCAGTAGCTGCAGCTACTTGGCGGAGACGCGTCTCTTTCAGCATAAGAGTGTGTGCCTCTTACTCTCATCCAGATACAACCAGAAGTACACAAATGCATCAATGAAATAAATAAGTCCCAGCGTCTGTAACCTAGCTCCAATTTATAAATAGTTTAGTGGAAAAAATAGAAACTCAAAAACCGCCGTGCTTCATTTTCTCACTTTGGATAGTTGGGGAAATTTGACAACATTCTCTCAAATTCGCCCTTGGAAGTGTGTGTAGATTATGCTATCGTATTTTGTTTCTTCCGAAAGAGCACTGTGATCAGATTAGCTACTTCTTTCTGCATAGTAAAGTGTCACGTGTATCAGTGCTAATACTTCTTGATCTCAGTAACATAATTGTTATATACATTTCTTATCAAGAATTGGCAATATGGTGTGCAGAGAAAGAGCGTCTCTATCCTGCTCGAGGGCTGAATTTTGATGCATATGATCAGCCTTTGCCCGCCAGTTCTGTGGACCTGCATCCACACTGCTGGCCCAAGCAGTGTCGTACGTTTTGAAAAGGTTAGGCCATTTTGAATGTATGAAAAAGCCGTACGGTATATCCGTGTTAGCGCTATAGATCGCGATCAGACAAATATAGGAAGGAAAATTTTAATTTCGTCGAGTAAATATTTTTACTGAGTAGTGATGTATCACGCGTGAGTCATGTCTCTATTATGTTGTATGTTCTGGCAGAGCTCGAGTGAAGCGGTTTTGTTTCGCTTAAAGCGTTGAAAAATTTCAAGATATTCTGAGGCTGATTTTTCTTTTCCCACTTGTATGTATGATTCGAAACAAGAATGTCTCCTATTTCACGACAGTAATTTTTTTCCCTCAGTTAATTTTTGTTAACTGATGATCGTGTGCTCAGATGATCAGCACATCCTTTGTTTAATTAAAAAAAAGACTTTTGTCTCATAAACATGTAAACTTGGTATGCTTATTGTATGTTGCGACGAATTTATTTATTCTCAGTTCTTGATATTCTCTTCTATATATTTTCTCTGTAATAACACCTACGTGGACGCGAAATTGGCCAACTACCTTTCTGTGCGAGATCCAACGTTGACATCCGAACTAGAAAGTCGTGTGAGGCTCCAAAAATGTTGTGTACATGGGCTTACGTCGTGCAGCTGCACGCTCACTAAATATCTCAATGTGTTTTCGACAGCTGACTTCAAAACTTTGTTTAAAGTTTTGGTTTAAAAATGTAATCATTTAGCACTTTGACCGCCATTCTCCACACAGGTAAAATTACATCTCGACAAATATTTCCGTTGTGAATTTAAAAATGAAAGATTTTGTTCTAACAAATTTGGCTATCCTATCAATTTTCTTTCTAATTTGAATTAGCATGTACGAGTGTTGACCACAAATTTCATGAAATCTTGAAAATTTGTATTCATATCCTTTACTGCTTTGGTCAGGATAGGTTAGGCTAGGTGATCACGTGTACCACATATGGCGTACGTGACGGTCAAAGTGTTGAGGTCGTTTCATTCATATTTCTTGTAAAATCTCCCGTGAAGTGCCCATCTACTGGAGCGGACGTTTTTTCACGGGCTCGATCTGGATTTCGAGGTCTCTTGAAGTTTTTCTTCATTTGCTCACCCTGTCCGTATTGACCCTCGTGGCATTGTCTGCTGCCGCAAAAATCCTGTTCATAATCTCGCGGTTGAGTGTCCTGTTGTAAGCTCTCTAACTCCTCAGAGAATATATGACTGACTTTTCAATTCAACGCATGTCTTCTAAGTTTTTAACTTGACGTTTGTGACTGTTATATACAATAATTGATACAATATAATGTCTTTTGCATATGTGTAAATTGATAAATGCACAACGTCTCCAATGGTTGTAACTGAGTTTCTTTCCCCTCAAAAATTAAAAGAAAATGCCTTACGGTACACTTGTTGCTCCCGTAGTTACATCCACTCGGAGTGGACATTTTATTTAATTATTATTTACTATTTAATTTAGAGCTCTCTAGCCACATCATAAGCGATCTCAGGAAAGCGAGAAGAAAGGACCATTTAATATGAACTTTGGAGAACTTAGAATCTATGCACAGGTATATTCCCACACAAGATCCCTCCGCATAGAAGCGGAAAGTTAAGAAAGAAGAGGAAAAAAGGAAAAAATATTCAGCGAAGAAGGCATGAAAGAAAGAAGAGTGGGCACGAATTATAGAAGTCCCGAACGCCTAGCACTAGCTGAGGTAACCTAACAGTGCACCGGGAGCGGACTCTGTGAACGGTGTCTTGGGACTTTTCTGGACCGGGATCAAGTTATAATAATATTAATTACTGATATCAAGATCAAAAGATTAATGCAAAAATAACGCGTTTGTACAACCAAACTTCGTAAAGAAGGTATGCTCGTTGGGAATTTTCTTGATTCCTTCGACAAAGTACTTCGTCTCGACACTGTCTCGACGAAACGAAAGAAGGGTCAGGAAGGGGTTTAATCTTTTGTCCCCTCAGGGGGACGGGACAGGCATAGAGTAGGTTGGTCTGTTGTGTGCTATGGGGACGGGCGTCCACGGGAGGACATTGTTAGGCTACCTCAGCTTTAGCTAGGCCTTCGGGACTTTATCTTTCGTGCCCACTTTGCTTTTTCCTTTTTCAAGCCCTTTTCGCTGATGATTCTTTATCTTTTCTTCCTTTTCCTTCTTAATTTGCCGTTTCTATGCGCAGGGGATCTTGCGTGAAAGTACACGTCGTGCATAGATTCCCCGTTCTCCAAAGTCCGTACTAAAGGGTTCCCTTTTCTGGTGCGAGATAGTCAGAGTTTCTAAATCGCTGCTATCACTAGTATTATTACTACTACTTATTTCCACGTTATAACCTTAATTAATTACAACACAGTTGATATATAGTACGTCGTTGGGTTTTAAATGCCTTATAACTCCTGGCGCACGAGTGATGCAAGGAATGTGAAATTCAAGCTTTCGTTTCCTAGAGGAGCACACCGTTGTTTTGTAAAAATCCATTTACTCAGTCAGGAATCGAACACTCACTTCCCGTTGTGAGCGGAACGGAGCACCAGTACCCCGTGGAGCTCCTAATAGTGTAGAATAACGTTACCGTAGCATCAGAACAGCAATTCCGTTCCCATTATACAACTAATGCAGAGAACCAACGTTACCCATGCTTGCGTGTCGGTTACGAAGAGGGTGAAGGGAAACTTCGTCATACGTTCGAATTTTGTTCGTTATGATGCTTATGTTACGAGTTCAATTTCCTGTTGATATTTCGAAAAAATCTACGCTCGCTGTTGTACACCGCTCTGCGAAAATTACTGTAATAACTTTAATCGATGTCGTTGTCTGTCACATCGTGGTGTGTTTCATGCAACGGGAAGCTTGAAAAATGAACAACAGAATACTGAAAAGGGCTAATATAAAATTATAAATTATTTATATTATTACTTACTCTACCCCCTAAACTTCAAGTACTGTATGAAATGAATATATAGAGTTTAAACAGAATTTTACTTTTGCTTCTCTTTATGCTTTTCACTTTGAGGTCGCTAGAACAGAGAGCAGGTTAGGTTTCTAGGTCTGAAAAATACGTTTCCTAACTATTTTTCTACCAACGACGGAATACCATCCCGGAGAGGCTGAGCATGTTTGAGTTTCGCAGAAATGCATGCGGGCTCATGCGAGCAACGAAGCTGGTCAATACAGAGATGAAAAAGTAAGTTTATTCTTTCGACTGAGGACAAAGGCGCGACAGCTGTTAAATAAGTTAAATACTTTCACAGACTGCGTGAGGAGAATTACGACGACGGGAATACAACGCTTGAACCATGAAGGCAAGTGTAGGACTGAAACTCATTGAGGGAATACTGAGTCTGACGTGGATTCGATTTGAGTAAAGTTTCAGTGATACATAATTCCTTCCTTACATTATGATGAATTGAAAACTGACTCGAAACACATGTCTCTCTGCATCATACCCTAAAGTATCGTGTCGGGTGAGCATCTTCATTCCACAAGTATCTTCAACTTCTGTACTGAAGCGTGAGTGTCGCGCATTCGATATAAGGGAAGTTATCAATTTGTCGTACTAGCACCATAGCTGAGGAATACACTCAAGTGGAACATGATACACACTCGTGCTGTATACGAGTATAATGCGCCGTCGTGCGGTATATACTACATCCTTGTGAGGTATATACTACACATTCGTGCGGTACATAATACACCCTACTGTGGTGGCTACATATTGTATACTTTTAATTGAGGGGCTGTAATGTGGAGGCCCGCGTAAGATTCATTTCAAACATAATCTAAACGTGTGGGCCTACAAACACACACACACTTGCCGTATCATTTTCTATCATTTTGAGTAGTTAAATTTCATTTTATGAGGCATGAAAAATTTTGAGAAATCGATTTGAAACAGTTCTAACTCGATTAATTCTAATGAATTTTATCCTGTTAAATATGCGGAAGCAGCAATTCTGTTGCTATTCTGTTCTTTCAAAATTGTCGAAATTCTGATATTGATTTGTAACATTTCTGCATACTTTCAGCAATCTCTGGCTTCGTATCCGACAACGGCCCTTTCATTTAATATTTCGTGTAAGCTCAAAGTCCGATCGAACTGCTACAGCTGCTACCGCAGCTTTAACTCCTTACTTAACATTTTATGAGTATTTCGTCCTCGGTCTCTTCTCTCACCAGCTGGGAATATTTCTAATGGCCCACTTACATGCGTGACAGAATATCATCGCATTTACTAGAATTAACTAACATCTATTCGTTCCTAAATTATTTTCTTTTCTGAATTTTTTATTATGATGCATGTGCTCGCTCGCTGCACTATGACTGCAGGTACTGTAAGCACAAGTTCGTACGCCTTCGGGGTGTTTGCCTCGCTATAATGTAAGAAGGCTTTGTCTGACATGTATTTATTACAGTCTTCTACGAGAATGCGCTCACGTAATCTTTCTTCTAGCGTGAATAAATATCACGTCGAGGTCAAGAACGTGTAAACTCTCCATCTCCAGAATTTTATTATTATTTGAGCGAATATAATAATTCAAAACCAATGTGTGATGACGGTATTAAAATTTAAAACTTTGTTGAAAATCTGCTATCAAATAATAGTGCTTGAACGTTGGTAATTTTACACCCTTTAATTGACTCTCAACTGTAGTCAGACGGAGTAGTTACTTACAATAACGTCCAAAATTAGGGAGAAAATTTAAAAGTTAAAAATCATTAGAAAAGTATAGTAATTTTTAAGTTTGCTATTAAATTTAGGTGTATAGACGATCAACATTATCGTGAATTTTTAGATTAATTGAAATAATATATAAAAGGAATGAACAAATTACTAATTTACAAATGTCTAAAATTATAAAACATTGCTGAAAATAATTGTGGTGCACTCAAATGATTCATGCTCCTGACACGCCAGGGGTTTATCATCAGTGTAGCATTTATTAGATATAGATAAGGAGAACGTTCCAAAGTAGGTACAGCTGTAAAATACTACTTTGTAAAATTTCTTAATTAAAAACACATCATTGAACAAATTTTTGGACTTCCGAAGGTGTTTTGAGCCAAATATTGAAAGTTTACGACATTGGTAGACTTTCAACCCAAAAAAAGTAAGATAGTCCAAGAAAAACTGCACGAGAGAGGATCTTTCTTTCGTGTCCTTGCTCACAAGGATCGTTTTTTCACGGCAGGTTACTTTTTTAAACAAATTTAACATAAAATATCTGTTTCTCGACATACTGTATCGAAAAGTTTGCATGAATTCTCTTTCATGCCACAAGCCCTCGGTGAAGCCGCTGGTAAGTTAGCAAATTTAACTATTAATGCAAGCTTCGGTGATCAAGCTCGTCAATTGGTTTGAAGAAAATTTGTGCAAAGTATTTTTTGGAAATAATTAGATATTAAATACATCTAGTAGCGATTGAAATCAGTTTGTAAAAGAATCGGTGAAAGTTTCAAGTCCAACTGTGCCAAGAAAACAGTTAATTTCGGTGGGATAAGCGACATGGTCTTCGGTATGATTTTAGGATTGGGTGCTACATTCTTCTGCGATAAAATTTAAGAGTTAATGGAGTCATTAATAAATATCTGTTTGAGCATCGTATCCTGCCCGTGTTGAGAAATTCCAGGGTTGAGATTCTTGTGTTAATACAGGACAATCATGCGACGGGATATGCACTACCATGTTACAAAAAAGAATCGAGGCACCAAATGGTAAAAATTTCAATTGTTTTAGGTTCATTCGATACTTTATTTTAGCGTCCCATGAAATATTAATTTGCTCCTTAATTTTGGACTCTTGAAAATGAGTGAACAGCAAATTTATTTTAATACAATGTTCCAATTCACCTGAAAATTCGCAACAGAAATGATCATCTATACACCCACATTCGGTGAAAATTATTGAAAAACAGTACACGCGCCAGCCGAAAATGACGGAACTTACTGCATCTATACTTACATTCATTTAAATACGATATTCAGTATCCCATCTACGACACTATCGTAAACAGTGCGGCTTACAGTAATTTTCTCTTACGAAATACTAATGAGCAATATTCACCTTCGAAATAGGGACCAAACAAACGACAAATTGGGTACTGATACATTTACATATATTGATTGGTGTGCCTACATCGAAAACTAGATACAATTCTTCAGAAAATTAGTGAGTGATATTTTAGCTACCAATGTACAGTTTTACAGCACTTTTGATTTATAAATGCTTTATTTTTCAATGTGTTGTAGAGAAAATAGTTAAATAGTATTACAGGTACGTCAAGTAGTTGTCTTTCATTATTAATTACAAAAACTTCCTTTACTTGTCTGAAAAACGCGCCGTGCTCAGTAGTCCGAAAGCTTGGGTAGTAAACTAATGGAACCCAGGTGATAATCTAATGGAACCCAGGTGATAATCAAACAACAAAGTACCCCATAATGCCACGATTTGACAGACTATTTCCTGGGCAGTATTTATGGACACTGCAAAGTTGGCATCATTAGAAACCTGCTTTTTTTTAGCAACGTATCTAATTAAAACCAAAATAGCTCGCCCATAATCTACCCCATTTAATTTTTGAATATTTTGGTGTGAAATTCATAGTTAGCTCAGGCATTTCGTCGTGGAGTTTTATTTAGTTGTTTAGCAGTTTGTTAGTGTTCATTACAGAACCTTTTACTTCTGTTTTGCTGTTGAATAACCTCAGCCTCTCTCCTAGCTAAGGCTCCAATCAATAAGTGACTTTCATTAACGGTCGTAAATAAGTTGCGTGAGAATTATGGGCACCGGAACAGTGTATATGAGGTAGATGGAAATGTAGATATCACAGTACAGTTTCCAAGCCCTTGATATTTATAAGTGTGTTATTCTTCAGTACATAGCAGAGACCATCGTGATGAATAGCTTATCAGTTACGAAAAGAATTGTCTATAAATAATTTCTGTAAATCACTGAAGCAACAATCTAGAAATAGAATAAATCAGAAATGATTGAACAGTGATATAAAGGATAAATATCTCCACATGAAATGCTGATGCATGATTCGTGCATTAGATTTTTAGGATTGTACCCTTTCGTTTTGAAAAACTGATCCGGGTCACGCATTGTTCGAGGCTCCTTTTTAAATAAATTATCTTTTCCTTTTCTTTCTCATAATCGAGTATCAAGCTAAATAATCCTACTAATATAAAACACAAAATATAAATGGTTAAAAAATTTAAAAAGGCAAATAATACTTACATTTCCATGGGAGTAATACACGTACATGGAGTTGTCAGCACAGTAACCGAGGGAAGGTAAACATTTATTATAAAATAAAATGAAAGTTTTCCGTGATTTGAATTTTTAAGGGTTATTTTGTAATATTGACCGAAATTTAGTAGATAAGAGTTGAAAATAATTGTTATTATTTTTAATAATACTTATATTATTCGTAATAAAACTACTTTCATTATAATAAAATATTTTTTGTGCTTTTTATCGTGAAGTTCAAAGTTAGCTCGGGCATATATTACAGAGTTGCATTCAATTATTTAGCAGCTTTTCGAGGTTTATTACTCAATCTTTTGGTTGTATTTATGAATTCTAGCAGCGTCTTTCCTAGCAAAGACTCACTCAATACGGGATTTTAATTTATAGTAGTTAATTAGACAACCCGGGACCCGTTGGGTTAAATAAAATTCTTTGGTCATCTCTTAATCTTTGACTGTTCAGTCGCAGTTCTCTCTCAGTAATTGTTTCATTATTTCTTCTTTGGTCATCTCTTAACCTTTGACTGCTCAGCCT
>VOMN01061159.1:0-21734 GCA_014899125.1 Orchestia grillus
GATCGATTCATGTTTTGAATTGAGATAGTTTAGGAATTTCCCTAGATCTGACTTATCACGAAAGAGCAAGAATGAATCGTCCACATGCTGGGCTTTGCCACCTCCTCCATCCGATAACAACGGAGGTTTGTGTTGACAGAACTTTTGAAATTCTCTATTTGTATTTCCATTCTGTACAACAGCACTATGCTGGCTCACTCATAGTTATGATTTGAAAGAGTTCATTCCTTCAATATTGTTTTGCTTCATCCCTTCTCGATATTGTTTTGAAACTTGTCGATATGGTGTCCTTATTACTTAGAATGTTTCTTATCATGGGCATAAGTACAACCCAGCATGTTGTCAAGGAGTGACTCTGCCTGAACTCTGGTACAAATATACAGCATCATGAATAGAATATATTCTCTGAGTTTATCAAGATAGAATGTATTTGGATTTCACTTGTACTACACAATAATTTGTGTTTATTGTTGGGGCAAAGGTGAGCTAGGATCAGGAGGGATAAGCTCGGTTTTCAACACGATTTCTTCCATACTCGCTCCGTATACCGTTTCAATTTCATAAGCCCTGCTACTATCATTCAGCATTAGTCAGCAATAGTTTATTGAATACTAGGAGATAGAGTATCCGGTTTCTGATTTTCATTGCCTTCTATTCGAGGTATTTCGAAAGATACGTATGTGTTTGAATATATTAATATATATACAAATATATTATATTATTATTCTATTATTCGCACTTGCAACTTAAATCTTTTGAAAGTACATTTTTTATTTAACTAAACAAAAATCATTTTCGGTTTCGAGATCGATTGTATAACCGATTCTTTTAGATAACACATGCATTTTCTAGAACATTTCTTGAGTTCTACTAACGCTCCAAATCAATTTTACCTTGCTCCCAACGTCTTCGACTAAAGGACGAAGATTTTAAAGAAGATCTTGTGAGCACCACGGCAAAGCATCCTGAGTGTGGAGTCAATACGAGCCAATGCTCCTTTCAAAAGGCTCAATCTATTGGTGACGTCAGCTCCAATAGTTCAGATACTTACGAGACGAAAAATGTTGTGCCTGACACGAAAGTAGTACCACCGAATGAAAATTACGGACAATTTTCTGTTGACGAATTGTCTTTTCATGACACAGTTTTGTTAGAACATAAAAATGAAATCAACCTACCAAACAGCGAATCGAATCTTGATATGACCGAAGGGTCTGGTTTAATAGATGATCTAGATTTCCAAATTAAATCGTTCAATTTTCAATCTCTCCCTTCGTCAGACGGTAGTGAACACTCGACAGAAAATTCAGTGTTAAATAAATCAAGAAATCTAAACGAAGAGTCGTTGGATCCGAATGGATCTGATTCTCTGTTACTGCCGGCAAAAACAAGGGAATTCCTGGATATTATTGATGAACCACAGAGTAGAAGTAGGACCAATTCTATGTCTTTTCATGACAGAGCTCGTGAATCTGGGAGTGACGATCACAGTGACTTTTTACTCGCGTTTGAGGACTTGACGCCTCTTTCACATATTGCAGCCACAAAGGATAAACAAACTAAAGAAGTTCATACCTTCATCCAGGATGAACATCAAAATCATAGGTTAAGTATGAAGAAAATGTCCAAGCTACGTAAAAAGTCAAAGAAAGGTAGGAAGTCAAAAAAACGTATGAAGAAGCGAAGAAAGAAGTACAGACGGCGATTTCGACACCTGCGTCAACGAGAACTTCTAAGTAGACACGTTCGTTCTGATGGAATAGAAAATGATCGTTTTGATGGCCCTAAGAAGCTAAATTTAAGGTTACGAGAAATTATGCGGGTGAGTTAAGTGCACGCAATTATTAATTTTGATTACCTGTTTTGTAGTTCGGCTTATTGGTTGCCAGTGATAGTTTCAAGTCGCACTTGGTTCTTAGCTCTCTAGTAGTTTCTTCGTTGAATCTTAGTTTGCATTTTTCCTCATCTTTATCGATGAGGGATTTTTGCCTTCGTTTCCTTACTCTAAGGAGAAGTTGATATGTCGGTTTGCTCGGGCACAAATACAAGGTTTGCTGTGCATGTTCACGAATATTACGTCTATTGAAAAATATCATCTCGACGCCACCGCCTGGATAAAATTTTTTCGTGTTATTTCGTACGCATATACGTGGTTCTTGCATCCTTCACAAATATAAATGGAAACTATTTTAAAGTTATTGTTTTTATTAGTTTCTTTTGGCTACGGGAAACATCGTTCGTGCTTGTAATATTATTTGTCATTGTGAGCAATATAGAAGAGAACATTTTTGCTGCAGAATTCAAATCACTTCAGCAGTTGCTTTTCCAATGTTTAACGACAAAATCCTTTAGCGTCTTTTTATATGATATTCATTTTTCAAACAGTTCATTGATTTAGAACAAAATACAAAAGTGAATATCCGCGATCGCACATGATAAAGTTGCGTATGCATATCTAAACGTATGACAACATGCTATCATACAATGTATCGGTGAGAAAATTTAGCATGAATTTTATTACAGTTTATGCACTTTCGTAGATATGATATTGATAGTAAGCAACATTTGACGTTTTTACGAGCTTTCACTTTACGTCATGTTTCACGCAAGGTGGTAACCAATTGAATCGGATGTTTTACTGATTCATTGGTTATAATGAAGATGTATTTTGCATGCTACATCTGATGACTAGACGTTATAGACTGGATAGTGATTTAAAAAATTGTGTTAAAATACAAGATTGAACGATTTAATGACTATACTATTTCATAAGCCGTTTAAAAGTCGATGTATGAAGGTGTTCTTCTTGCTAACTCGTCCTATCTAGCAGAGATCATGCATAATTGTATATTTCTGTAGTAGTTGCTAGGTCCGTCCGAGTTATTGTAATGGATTTCAGTTTTCCTCCTCAACTTTCTAGCAACGTGTGTTACAGAGGTAAATGTTTTTTATTCTTCTCTACAGTTCTTTCACGTGATCTTGTGCTCGTAATAGCAATTAAATATTTTAGTCTGACTCTCCTGCAATAACAACCTCGCAGCGTAATTGTCAACCATTCCTTGAGTAGTGCTCAAACCCTGCTCCTGAGCGTCGCAATTTGCTATAACGGTAGCCTTTTCGTAAGTAAACTGAAATAAGCTCTTCGGATAAATGATTCGTCACTTAATGTTTTTCGAGCTTCAGTTATTCACTACGTTCTTCAATCGGTTTTCAAATCCGTGACCGAAGTTCAAGTTATATGCAAGTACTGAACAGGGGTTAGTCTTCATTCAAAGCTGACAAGGCATAGACTTGTTTCTTATTTGGTTGTTCCAGGACGATGAGACGAAAGCTTAGCGTCTCGTAACGGCAGAAAGAGCCATTGCATTTGGTCGAGCTGAAGGACACCTTGCAAAGGAAGTAGTAAAATTTGCTGGTGTTTCATGCCTCACTGTTTTGCGGGTCTACCAACAGCGTAAACAACCCAGTTCACACGGCAATTTAAGGTGGAAGAAAAATCTAACCGATAGTTGCCCCCTCTGTGTGTCCCGAATTGTTGACCAGAATAGCTCTGCATCAATAATGGAAGTACTGCGAAACGTCAATGATGGCCCTTCTCGTGCTATTTCTGAACGAACTCTTCGTAGACGACTCCATGCAGCTGGGTATATGCAGCAGAGGGACTAGTAAACCGCCGATGTTAACGCATGCCCACAAGATCACTCGCTTAAGCTGATCCACAGCACGTGTACTTAGGACATTTAAAGAGTGTAAGTGTCGTGTGGTCAGATGAATAATGAATATGTTTGTTTCTATGACAATGATGCCCACCATCGCGTTCATCCAAAACATGGAGCCTTCAACAAAGCCTATGTGCAAGGGGCGATAAAAGAAGGAGAAGGGTCTGTCATGTTGTGGCTCTGTTTCAACTACAGAGAATTGGGTCTTATAGTTGAGGTATTCATCAAACTGAACCAGCATGGCTACACTGAGGTGCTGTACAACCGAGTTTTGCCGTTCGCTCAGTATCTGAATGAAGAAAGGCATGTTGCTAAACGTGTCTTTCAGGATAACAACTTCCGAGTGCATAGGGCTTGAACTGTCATCAATTGGCATCACAGTCATTCAGAATATGTCAGGCAATTAGGTTGGCCAGGTAAGTCTCCAGAGATGAGCCCAATAGAAAATTTGTCGAACCACCTAGAACAACAAGTTAGACATCTAGATGATCGTCAGCGTGCTGTGACCGCCCTACGGGATCAGTTAATACAAGAGTGGTTTAAAAGTGAACAGGTGTACAGTAAGAAACTTTTAGACTCAATGTTGCTCAGAATTGCCACCATTATTCGTGCTCGTGGAGGTCCTACACCACATTAGTAACAGGTGACTAATTTTTTATCTTGGGAACTTAAATGGTTGATATTTCAGTCAATTAAGGTTATTGAATTTGAAGAATAACTTGATTTTATGTATATGGATAAAATTTCGAATATAATTGAAAACACCGGAAACAGTTTCAAAATATATTTGAATGATATTTTTTCGAAACTCTTTTGTGTGCGCAATATTTGATTGTCGAGTGAAAAATGTATAAATCTTCTGGAAAGGAACATACTTTAATTAAGTGAAGAACATTTAAGGCATCGGAAAGTTAGAAACGGAACATAAATAAGTGCACAACTTTGACAAAATATTAATGTGAAGCTTTGAATTCTATCTGACTTCTTCAGCCTATAGCACTAAAAATTTAAATTGTGTTTAATTTATTCGTACATGCTTCTAATGGGGGTCGAATGGACAGGAACGGTAATATCTCCGGTGTGATATGCTCTCAACTTGCATTGCATGCAGTATGATTGGATTCAGGATATTATGTGAATAGATGTTACACAAAAAAGAAGTATCACAGTACTTGCTTTCAAAGGTAGGGGCTATGATTATTTCTTGTATCCAAAGACAAAACGAAAAAAATACAACTAAATTTCAATTTTGTTCACAGTATTTAGGTTTCTTGCAAAAACGTTCATTTCGTGTCAATACATCGCACAAAGGCAATAACGTCTTGAAATTTGTAACTTCTGAGACGTCGGATGAGGGAGGCTTTAGAACTCTTTCATTTTGTATTTGTCTCTTGTTTCACTTTCTCTTTTACTTTGATTTGCGATCAAGCAAACAGACAGGCAATTGCCGACAGTGAAATAGTTTCTTGAGAGTTCCGGACTGCTTAGGTACGGCAAATTTACCCTACGTCCAAAGGTTGTTCAAGTATAGAGTAGTAATGTCTATAAATCCTCGGATGCGAGGGAAAGGAAAAATTTAGCTAAAAAATCAGTATGATCCTTTAATATCCCGGCAATTCTGATGGAAGCTGTTTCATTTGTGATTGAAATGTGTCAATCTATATTGATTTTTGTATTTTTGGAAGGGCGTTGAGTTTTAGACTGTCACAAAGAAGTGGTCGTGATCTCTGACGATCTTTAACATGAAGATTACACGCAAACTATCTATAATTATGTTCAACCAAATATAAAATGTTTCAGTTGAAGATTAGCTCATGATTTTGTCTTGTATATCTCGATCTGAACTTCAAGGTCAAAACTGAATCCGCAAAGATGAAAGATAGAACCTCCGACGGTGAACTTCTCTATCCGAATAACGTATGCCATTCCTGCAAAACAGGAATTGATTTTTGTACACGAATTCTGCTTGATTTGAAATTCTTTTGTTACTCTCAAAACTAAATAGAAATCGATGATTAGTTGCACTTTTCCCTCAACGTAGCTTTTTACTATTGCGCCTGGCAGCTATGTAAACTTTTGAATATTTCTAGTTCACTTTACATACGTATGTAGTCTGTACTATTCTTGTTACATACTTTCCTTCAGTTGTACTTCTGCTGTATACTATTTGATACATAAGTAATAACTAGAAATTTACTTTGATTTGCACATTTTATAATTATGACTTTGCTCTTTCTTTGTAGTGCGAGATCAGTATGCTTTGAATTTAACGTTTCCCGTTTGAGTAGTAATCAGTATATTGCTGCTGGCATTTTCATTTGTAAATAAATAGAAAAGAACGAAAAGCGATATGATTGTAGAGCTGTAGCACTTCCCTGACTGCATCTTTATCGGCTATTGGTGCAAGTTGTCTATGCTTTTTTATTTTTTTTGAGACAATTTCTTTGCTATTCTTTTGTTTTTCATATATGTATTTGTTTATTTATTCACCTCTGTTGGGGGTTTAACATAGATCGTGTCATAACATCAGGTGTGAAAGAAATTTAATGATTTGGTAGGTATTTTTTTCATATTAATATATTTTTATTCCTTAACCTGTATAGAAATGACGAAAACTAAAATGTGTTAGTTTTTCATTGGTGAGGGGAACGAGTGTTGCCCAAATATAATATTCTGAAAATTTGAAACCACTTTATTCGTACACTACCACTGTGTAAACTATGTTTCGATGCTCTTGCGTCATTAAAAAACTTCGTATTATTAGTGTCTATTTGAAACACAACTAATCTTTGCAGTCAACACTGTATTCCCGTATCCATGACTTTGTTCTCATTTGCTTTCTTTTTCAAGAAACTCTTAACTTTCATGCATGGAAAGTTTTATGACATGTAGGTTTCAATCTTTGAACAAGAAAATGCACCACACGAGACTATCTAGTATGTTTGTCAAATTTATCGTGTGGCTATGCGTGCGCAGGTTTTGGCGTACGATCGTGACGAAGGAGAGCACGGCGCCGTCACCTACAGCATCAGCCCCAGCAACGGATCTTCTTTGTTCAAAATCCATCCGAGTACGGGCGTTATATACATCAGTTCTCAGCTGCAGCAACATCGCACTTACCAGCTAACGGTAATTTACCCTGCATTTCATCGGAAGAATAATGTCCAGTGTGATATTCATTTAAATCATAACGTGCGACCGAGAATTATTTAGCCTTAAATTCTTCATTTAATTGCACGTGCAAGTTATTGCGCCTATGATACAGCTCAACTTTGAAAGCTAAATTCCTCTTAATTTGTCATTTAGCGCTAGGTTTGCAATATAAATTCTATTATATAGTTATAAAATACAGGTCTAATCGCACAAAAAATATGCGAACATCCATCAACGCGATTTTAACTTTATTTTCACTTTCTATTTCTCATTTGTAGAATGTAATACCTTAAATCCATTAAATTTCGGTCATATTAGCATTAAATACAAATATTTGAGAAAGTACATTTACCTTAAGTAGCTCCCTACGTTCAAATATAAGTTTATTGTGTTTATCACTACCATTGTTTACTAGCCGTAAAGTCTCATGTGGAAGTAAGGAGTACTTAATGCACGCTTGAGGAATAAGCGGTGTGAAAAAATGTTTGCAATATTAGTGTTATTCATTAGTTGAAAAGGTTTGACTCGCAGTACCAGATAGTATAAGTTGCGGATACATTTCGAAAAATATAACCGTGTTACTGAAGAAGTAAAATATGTTTTAGTCATTCAAATTTTGTTGAAAAAGCCCATTTTACGACTATCTATTAAATAGTACCAAATTGATTTCTTGAAAAAACTTTACAGTGTGATTTAAGAAAGGCAACTGTTAATTTTTTTAAAATTTTCAAGAATCGTCAAAATCAGTCGGTTGTGTAATGATCATTTTATCGCTCACCATAGGGCATGTTGAAAGAAGAAATCAGGCGTTAGCACACCCACTGTGTGCTACATGATTATCAGTTAAGCACAACTTAAGCAGCTTGGAGTTTGGACCAAGCAGGTCAAGCACCAAAGGAAGAATTTTCAGAAGGATTTGAAAACCCTCTAGAAATTGATTGAATCAGACGTCAATGAAAATTAAACCAAGTGTAGAAATGAGTTTTCGTGCATTTTATTTCCTAACGAAATACTTGTTTTTTTCTGACGCTGTTAGTGTATCAGAGTTTTTCCTTCACCCTCCAGCAGTGAGCTTTCCTAAAAATTTTGAACCGAGTAGTTGAAAATCTTCTTGAACTGCACCGCAGAAAAGTACATTATACTTTTCGTATCATTTTGCTCTGTAAAGGTGGAAGCTAAGGACGGGGGCCGGCCCTCGAGACGGAGCAGCTGCACGGTGCTGGTGACGGCGGAGCTCGTGCCTGACGCCTCCCCTCACCCTCCCGTCATTACGAGTTCGGCCAGCGCGCGAGTCACCGTTCTGGAGGATGATCAAATTGGTCACCTCGTCATGTTGGTGGAAGCGCATGACCCCGATGGCGACCAGCTTTTTTATCGAATCGTGGGTAAGTTCATCCGTATGTCTGTGCGTATTTAAATGACTTCAAGTTTTATGGTGGCTAGTAATGTGCTATGAAGCAGTGGCTGGTAAACAATCTCGCGATAAAATACGCTTGCATAATGAATCATTAATTTCCAAAGGTCTTAAAATATATATTTGAACGCCATATGTTCATATTGTTTTTCGTAATTCGAGTATATCATATAGGATTTAACAGCAAAACTTGATCAAAGATATTATTCGTTCTGAATCGCAATTCAAAAGTAAACATAACCAATCATGGTATTCAGCTTTTAATTTGATGAGGGGAGTAGAAAAAGGGTTAGCGTGTGCTTAGAATGTTTTGAGAGTAA
Organism: Orchestia grillus; assembly: GCA_014899125.1. Classification (NCBI taxonomy): domain Eukaryota; kingdom Metazoa; phylum Arthropoda; class Malacostraca; order Amphipoda; family Talitridae; genus Orchestia; species Orchestia grillus. The sequence continues at coordinate 8,607 of VOMN01061159.1, forward strand.
TATATCAGAGAAGAAAAGAACAAAAACTTTAAAAGAGAACGCGTTATTGTTCTTAACTTATGCCTTGTTGCCAAATAACCCACCGGTACGTCACTGGGATTACTCTAAATTGTCAAGTAACTCGTTAGCAGTTCTGATTCCAGTGTTAAATGTTAGGATACATTCTGTTTAATAGAAATATTTTGTGCTCGATAAGAAATTGGATTTTGGATATTCAGTAAATCATTATTCGTGTTTTTCAGTGATATCAATAATGGCAAGAAATGTGTAAAGGAAGAAGGTTGTAACGAATGAATTGTTACATAAATTGCACGCAGGCATCAAAATTCGCAGTTTCAGTTGAAGATTAGGACGCTGTTGTTGAGAGAGTTCTAGACATCAGCATGCATCTCTTACAATATATTGAAGCTGGTGAATACACATTGACTTAAGTAATTTCTTGTGCACAGAGTGTGTGATGAGCTGTTACTCGCCTGGGCCGAGGGCTGAGCGGTCCGGTGTGCCTTTTTATTGAAACCATTCGAGAGAGAATGATAATTACACGAGAGAACAAAGGATAGTGTTAGTTTTCTCGAAGGTAGCTCTCGCTCGGAAAATATTTCTTAGCGTTAGGGGTTGTGGAAATTATTGGAAAGCAAAGTGGTGCATTTTTTTAAAGATAAATAGACATTTGTTACGGTAATCGACTGAAGGTAGATGCATCAATTGAACTTATAGTGCTAAAGAGCATAAACGAGATACAATGAAGAGCTTAGGCACAAATGTTGTGAGAATTTCTGCGATCAGATTAGGAAAATAAATGTTTCACGAACTTTATCAGCCTTCACAATTTGAATAATTTTTATTCTAATATATGAATTCAAAGTACGCAAATAAAGCCGAGGACATTATTTGTACATTATTTTTCAAAACGATTTCTCGAGAATACGTTCTAATTATACGCGGTCCATTGTAATAACTCGGATTTTGTATGAGTTTTTACGGAACTGAAATGCGTTAACCGTTTCAATTTTTAAAATTTCTATGCATTTACCAATTTTACCGAGATATTAGCTAGTAAGTTTATTTATGCATACACAATATGTACAAAACATTTATACAAATGTTGGTATTAAAACATTACCTGGAAAATGAAAGTTGTATAGCTAGAATAAAGCCGTCAGCCAGCAGCGCCTCCATTCCGTGCCATGGACGCCCTGCACCTGTGCAGAAATGGCTCCCTGAGTGCGGTCGCAGCGCAGACCTGAGTTTGCGGGCGTTGTTGCTTCCCCGGACTCCACTTGCGTTATAGTGACAGAGGAACATCACCGCATGTTCAGTCGACCACTAAAATACTTTATAAAGCTGCTCTACCGCCAATGGTACAACACAAAATCTTTTAAAGAAGCGATTATGATTTTTGATTAGGTGGCTCCAGGGATCCAACTTCAAGAGTGTGGAGCCGGAGCCAAAGCCATCGAAGCCTGTGAATTTTTCTCGGTTGAAGGCGGAACTAGAGCCGCATGACGATAATTAAAGTAAGCGTGTATTCTACTAACAACACTTGTGATGACACGAAGTTTATGAGCGATAACGATGAAAGCGATAATAAATGCTGCAACAACCGTTCTGCTAGCACCGGTGTTAATATTAAAATGCAAATTATCTTGACATTTATAATTTTGTTGAAATAAAAGATGAAAATGATAAGAATGACAGCAATGGACAAATTAATAGAAAGAAAGATAGTTGGCATTAACAGGGTAATGATGACGTACGCGACGAAAAGTACAAGAGCCAAATATTAGAGCGAAAAAACCCAAAGTTTATTATTACTACAATTTTGTTCGATCGACAAGTGGGTGCAATCGAACGAGTTTGAGTGAATGATGCATCGCCTCTTTTCAGAGGGCAATGAAGATCGAACCTTCGCCATCGGCTCCAACAACGGGAACCTTGTCATAGCTGCCGTTCTTGACGCTGAGAAGAAGGCAGCGTATTTGCTCTCCGTTGACGTCAGCGATGGTGTCCATCACGTAACCTGTTCGGTGAGCAACGTTCTTCAGAGCATTTTCTTGTGTTTTTTCAGTGACAACACTCATCGGGTGAACTGCTCTGTTAGAGGTGTTGTCACTCTAATTTGCTATTACGTAGCTCACGACATTGATTTCTTGCTACAATTTGATTCAGGCATCGATCCAATCGGAAGGAAGCAGCCTGCTCCTTGCTCTTTATCCTATATTAATGGCTGCAGGGATATGTCTTTGGAATCATTCTTAAAAGAAATCCTACGAGCATTGCTTTTGAAAGCCTAAAAAATTGCCTTGCTGTCAAAACTTGATTTAGTGTCAAATATTTTATACGCTGTTTAAATACTATTATCTTGATTTCAGATCGCTGTAGATGTTATCGATCGCAACGATAATCGACCTCGATTCTCGCAACCCGTTTACGAAGTTGAGGTTAGCGAAAACTTGCAGCCTGGTTCTCGCCTATTTTCCCTGCAAGCCTCAGACCGCGACGTGGACCAGCACCTGCACTATTCGCTGGCTAACGCCGCGCATCTGAGCTCGGACTCGCTTTTTCGCGTGGAGCCTTCGTCCGGTCACTTGGTGCTTCTCCAGCCTCTTGATAGGTTAGTTGTAGATCATTAATGTGATATTTTTCTCCTTGACGACGAGCACAGCGAGACCGCTTATCTACTCTTTAGTTTCTTACCTGAAAAGTAATGTTGGTTGAAAACGTGTTTCCTAGTTTATGTACTCCTAGAACTCACTATGTACGTAAATAAACCTTTCCCAACTCACCTTGAGGTACCTTTTCTAATACGAAAAATAATATGTGGCTCAGTTGCAAATCTTCAAGCTCTTGGTTGCTACAATATTCTTGAAAAACTAATTATTTTACACAATTGTTAGTCACCCGTAAAAATTTGAAAATCATTTTCCATTGTTCATTGCAGATTGCATCGAAATCAAGAAACAACTTTTTCTGGACATTTCAATTTAAATTTAAAAGCAATATCAAGATTCTAGTTGGTGTACGAGGTTTGTTTTGATTTTGGGTGTGTCATGCACATTTCTCGTATCGTGAACAAATAATGCATCAATAATTTTGCCTGCGTACCTTACTAGATAGCTTGATTGCACACGTGTGCTAAATACAGTGGCATTTTCTTTCTACTCAAAAAGTTCCCCATTCAAACATGCAGTTTTACGGGAGGAGAGGCTCCTTAACACTCTCATTTCTTAGATGATACTCTTTCAGCTCGGTGAAAGGAACAAATCTTAATTCTGCATTTTGACGTCTTGTTGTATCTTGGAAGTAAGAATCACAATTTATATTTTTTTTGAACCAATGTTCCGTCGGTTTTTGTTTCACAGTCAACTTCGTCACACTCACGAATGAACTTACTGACTAATCTTTTAGCAAATTATGGTAATGGAGCTTTTACCCTTTTTATTGTTCTTTCGCTTTTTCAATTTCTTTCCTGCACGATACACTTCGCTAGACCCTTCTCTTTGGCTCTTAAATTTTGTTCTAAAATTATATACTAATCAGATCTTCAGCAAATAACTCCAGTACTTTCACGGAAACCTCTGAAGCCTTCATACTGTGTATGGAAACACTGTTCATGCGTAGAGCTAAATTTGTGACGCAATGTGCGCAGTGGTAAGCAAACGGCTATCATTTGTGGCATTGTTGCTTTAATCACTAAGCCAATTTAAACACAGATATCCCAAAATTTCCTGTAAATAGTGCCATTCAAAGATGAAATTAAGGAAAATGTTTATTTTACATTTATTTAATTCAGAGAAATAGGAATGTAAATTTAAACGTTAGGTTCTATCACTATTATACAGCTAGTACTTAACATAACAGCCGTTTTTAGAAATCAAGGGAAAAAGCCTTTGGTCTGTTGATAAAATCAATTTCCTGATATCATCCGAAGAAACCTTCCCAGCAGCATTCTGGATGGCATTCCACAGGTCATCTTTAAAATGATATTGCCTTCGAGCTACGTACACCTTCCTCTTAAGAATGTTCTCGAGATGTCGACCATTGAATTTAAATCGGGAAAACAAGTCGGCCGCTTCATTACCTTGCCATACCTAGCAAATAGCAAAAAAATGTTTAAATAATAGATGGCAAGTCTCGTTTTGTCCAATGGAGCATTATCATCAACAAAAGCAAAGTTTTTCCAGAATGCCAAGCTTTTAGACTTTGCCATGGAAAGAAGCTCTGCTTCAAGAAGTCAACTTAGGCATCAGGATTCAGTTTTATACCGTAGTCTCCTCTGAAAGACAAAATTATCTCTATCAACAATATCAGCCCAAAACATATCACCACCACCTGACGCTTAATCAGGTAAGGGCGTCCTTGCTACCTAGTAGAACCACCCTTTCCTCCAGCTATAGGTCCGTCGAGTGTAGCTCTACATTCATCTTTGAACAAAACTCGTTCAAATGGCTGCTTCATGTAACTCTGGGCTCATCCCAGCCATTTCCTCTTGTGCATAACCTTCAAAGGAGATCTTACATATATCTCCTCTGCCACATTCGGCCAGCCTCTTGAGGATTTTGGGGCACCGGGAACAGCAGCACTGTCAAACACTTCCTCATTGGTTCAGAAAGGGTTGCGACGAACTTCTCTCTTTATCAAATATAGCGTTCGATGCGATACACGAGCATTTTTTCGTAAATTTTTCTTGTTTGATCGACCATTATTCAAGTCGGGATTACTGGCGAATTTTTTCACTGTTTGTTGATCTTGGCCAAGATGGTGCAGCAATTCCTGAGGTAGATTGCTTCTTGTGGAGGTCCTGAATGATTTTGATTCCTCAACTGCTGTTAAAACTCCTTTGTGGTCTATCTTGCATCTCAAATAGTGCGGTGATTACTGCAACAATGCACCAAAATGACTGCCATTTGTTTGCTACTGCGCACAACGGGTCAAAAGTTTAGCATTGCGCATGGAGCGGTATTTCCATGCACAGTATGAAGTTTCAGAGGTTTTTTGGGAAAAATATTTGAGACATTGCCAGAAAAATGAATTTGGATATAACTTTGGAATGTAGTTTAATTTCTCAAGTCTTAACACTGTTGCCAATAACACAAGAGTTTAGACTTTTATTTTCATTGTGTATTACAAACGTAATATAAAAGACACTAAGTACATTCATTATTCAAATTCTGTTTGTTTTGTTGAGGTTTAGAGTGAGTAGTAAATTAACACACCAATAGTTAATGATGAGGTAATTATTAAATAATGAATGAGCTTCATGATTTATGTCATGATTTCCTTCTGAGAGAACGGCGATAGAAATAAATTCTCACACATTTCCTGTCAAGATGACCGACCGTCTTTGCCATGATGGGGCTGTTCAATTTAGCTTCCAGGTGTTCTTGTCCCAAGATCAGATCGCGTTGTACGGTTTGAAGCGATTACGTCACTTGTTACTGGTTAATTCAATACTTTTATTGTTTTTTATTTGGGGAAGTTTTCATTCCTTGAAGGATAGACGCGTTGCGATCTGACCCAACTGTTCATCCTTCAGTGTAAGTCTTTTACGTCGGCTGGTCCCCTTAACTTCGTCTCTTTCGGATCACACGGTACTTTATTTTCTTCGTAGGTCCACACTTCAATATTTAATAATTGTAAGTAAATTAGGTATCGTCATTGTTCAGCAGTAAAGTCTGAAGATATTTTTATAAAAGTTGTTGAAACTTTAGTTCTATTCAAAATAAGAAATTATATTTCCCTAAACAATTTATATTCGTTTTTTCTTCGTACAGGGAAGTGTTGCATGAACATATCCTGACGGTACAGGTCAAAGATAGAATGAACCCAGTGAAGAGTGATTTCGCTCGGGTGATACTAAGTGTGCGTGATTACAATGACCACAAGCCAGTTTTTCTGGAGAGCATTTACAACGCTACTGTGGACGAAGAGGCTCCCATCGGTTCAATAGTTTTGGAGGTAACAGCGATCGACCGAGACCATGGCCTGAACGGTGCAGTGACGTATTCCATTGTTTCTGGTGAGTTGTTATCAACTTCTTTGTACATTTTTTATGTCATTATATCTGCGGTGAAACATATGTCGTATCTTAATAAAATTCAATACTAGCTTATTCTCTGTGTGATATTTCGATGTTTTAGGGAACATCGGTGGAGTCTTCCCTGTTGACGCTTTGAGTGACGACGTTTCATCAATTTTCACTGTGACGTTTGGAATTTTTAGGGAACATCGGTGGCGTATTCGCTGTGGACGCTTCGAGTGGCGAGGTTTCAGTAGCGAGGACGCTCGACCGCAGGCAGTTGCCGGAGTATTGGCTCACCGTGCGCGCTGAAGACGGCGGCTCTCCTGCTGAACATTCTCTTGTCAACCTCAACATTCTCATTGAAATTTCGAAGAACGGTTCACCAAGGTTTGCACAAAATTATCGCTAGATCTCACTTATTTCACGTGCATGAAATTTTTTACTGATGAAACTATACATATTTCAGGAATCAGGAGCGTAATTTACTGCGAGAAATAACAACTTAAACGCCACCTTTATCGCTTTATCAAGAGATTATTCTCGGCAATCATTATTCACTCATGCTCCCGAGGAGAACAGGGCAAATGCTCGCGATATTTTTCAGACTGAACAAAACCTAGGACATCCTCACTTGAAGGCGAAGTCGATAAAATCACACTGAATTTCACTGAGACGTGTGAAAATACTAATGAATCGAATAATCGAATAGATGTTATATATTCTAATTTCATTTGTAGGTTCCTGCAGCGTAGGTACATTTTTGACATCAGTGAGGATGCTCGCGTCGGAGATTTCATCGGCACGACGCTGGTCGAGAGCCGTCTGGGCGTATCCTTTACGTTGGAGCAGCCTCTCACACGCCAGACCTTGCCCTTCGTCGTAAATCCTGCAACTGGCATCATAAGTCTGGACGCTCCCCTTGACTTCGAGCGCACTCAGTCATACAACTTTACCCTTCATGCTTTATCAATGGTGAGAGACCTAAGGGGACACTAGAAGAGTCAATTCACTGGTTTCCGTTTGAGATTAAAGGGTTTATTCTAGATTGGAAATATACTGATTAAGAGAATGTCGATTATTTTCTTATTCGAATTAAGAATAAGGAAACCTTATTAATTAGAAAAATATAATTTATTAAAACTGATGTATTTATATTGGCAAAGTAATGTTCAGATTTTAATATAATCGTTGAATACTGGAATTAATAACTATACTTAAACCCATAAACAAAATTTACTGCTTCTAATTAGAGGGAGAGGTATCGAGTCTCTTCGTCCTTTTGTTGACCAAAAGTCCGCATTTTGGGCGTTTGATGAATCTTACATTGTTGAATATCTTCTTTGTAATGGATGAAAAACCTTGAGAGTTACGTACAATGAATTCTGTTTTATCCACATAGACATCGGAAGTACGAAGCTCAATTTTCAAATATAATGGAAAAAGTTTGAGTGCTTGGAAATAATTTGTCAGTCTTATATAGTTCGTAATGATTATTATAGAAGAGAAACATATTTTTTGAGAAAGACTCCCGTCATTTTCGTATTCGGGTACTCTGTACGTAGCAGCCGAACATTGAATCTTGTAAAGTTGTGAACCTTATAGAAGAGCAAGTATTTCTCAAGAGACATTAACGAATATATAATGACACTATGAACGTTAATCAAGGGAACGCTGATCCAAACAGGAAAAGAATAAGGGCTGGATGTAGAATATGGTAGTGTCACTGAATATAATCATCATGGAAATAATGGTACCTGACTACACACTGGACTCTAATGTGTGCAAGTATACTACTTTGTTTAAGTTTTTCATACAGCTATACAAATAACATTAGAAAAATTCAGTACATATCTCTTTCCAGCCCCTCTTGTTCTATTATTCTCTGTAATATCTAAAGAAATATTTTCACCATATTCCCCGTCAAATTTATATTGAACAGTACACCTAAGATTGCTTCTAGGTGTTCATCAATGTTTTGTTGCGGTATTATTCTTTTATGAGTTTACTTCAGTGAAAAACGATCAATTTCTTTTCAGCCAGGTCATCTGTGTTCAGTAATTCAGCAAGGTTTTTTATTTTAATAACAATGTTTTTTTAGAATGGGCTGCAGTCTTCATGTCTGATCGTGGTGAACGTTATGGACGAGAACGATAACGCCCCAGTGTTCAGCCAGCACACGTACAAAGGCCATGTTTCTGAAGCTGCTGCTCCGCACTCAGTTGTGCTGCAGTCCGGCAATAAGCCGCTTGTTGTGAAGGCCAGAGACAGCGACTCGGGGCAAAACGCAAATCTCGTCTTCACCATTCTTGAGGAAGAGGCCAAGAACTACTTTGCCATCGATTCTTCCACTGGTAAGTTTTCGTTTAATACATTTTCACTCTAAGCAATTCGGTTAACTATTCTGCTCGATTGTTCTTTACAAATGAAGGTGATGAAGAGGAGAAGCTTGATAAGCACTAAGTAATTTCGATATTTAAAACTGTGGCTCATTCCTAACAAGGAAGCTAATGTTTGGGATCATAATTTTTATAACATTAGTTGCGCGCGTTGCTCATCTCAGTTCATAAGCTCAACCTACCAAGTGCAATCGATTACGTGGAGGTTGTTAAGCTAAATAGTCAGCGTCATCAAAATATTTGATTGTCCGGAAAGTTTGTGCCGATTTTTAGTGTTTCATCTTCCGATTTATTTTAGGACATGATTGAGTTCGGAAAGTAGGATTTGACTACACATCCATTCAGAGCACGGTTGAAGCTATCTTTTCGTGGAAGAAAGTTTGAGGTCCTGTAACCTGTGTTAATTCTATAAACCTTTAAAAGGGAAGATAAAAAAATTCATTTCGGCTGTTGATGTTTTTCTACTTTCATGACGGAAAAAATGCCTCACTAACAACCAAAGAAATATGCGCAGTTAACGGTGATGATACTTCATCCGGAAGAACTGTACGGAAGTGGGTCGCAAGGTTTCGAGCTGGGATTGAACCCCTACTGATCATGAGTGATCAGGCACAACATCCTCTACTGATGATGACCGAATTAAGTCATTAATTGAGAACAAACCACATTGTACAACCTGAGAATTGTCAGAAAGCCTTAATCTGTCAAAATTCGCCGTTCATTAGCACCTGGTAAAGCTTAAGTTGAAATCGCTATGATGTTTGGGTGCTACATGTCTTGAGTGAGAAAAACCTTTTGGATCGGATTTCCACTGGTGATTTGCTTTATAAACGGAAGGAAACGGGTATTTTTTAAGGCAAATTGTGATAGGAAATGAGAAATGGATAACTTACCGAAGTGTTCAGAGAAAACGATCTCGGAGTAAGCGACATGAGCCTCCCTCTGCCACCCCAAAATCGGGTCTTCCACCCTAAGAAAGTTTTGTTCGTGTCTGGTGGGATTGAAAAGGAATTCTGTTATATGATCTTCTCCCAAGTAACCAGACAATTTATTCTGAGAAATATTACTCACAACTGGATGAGATAGAGCAGTAGTTCAAGAAAAACGTCCAGAATTGCCCAAGAGGAAAGGTGTTGTTTTATATCAGGATAATGCAAGAGCACACGTTTCTTTAAAAACCAGACAAAAATTGCTACAGCTTGGCTGGGATGTGTTACCCCAACCTCCATGTTCACCAGATATTGCTCCTTCGGATTTCGACTTATTCAGGTCTTCGCAGAATAGTCTTAATGATGAAAATTTCAATTTCTTGAATGACGTGAAAAAATGCCATGATGAGTTCTTTGCCATGAAACAACCTTAATTCTGGGGAGAGGGTATTTTAAAGTTAAAGGCTAGATAGAGATTCATTGTGCAACAAAATAGTTCATATTTTGTTGATTACTAAAAATGTAATTCCTTATATTTATTAACCTTATTGTTTCCTTTAAAAATCGCCACGAACTTTCCCGACAACCGGATAGACAGCTCTGATTTCTTCTCCTCATCTCAGCTTATTACGGCACAAGGCGATCACAACGTACAAGAAACGAGATTTTTTCGATGTCTTCATCAGTTTTTACATATGACGTTTTCCGCTGCTAGATTTCCCCTTAATCGAATCTCAGTTTCTGAGAATACCATGGACCTGCTGAAAACCTGAGCTCTTGATAAAACCAATCTCCAAAAGACCTTTCGAAGTTTATTACAAGTTTCAGGCGTTTTATGTCCATGTCTAAAACGAAATTCGAAAGTACACCTTTGTTCAAAATTATTCTCATTCATTTCCAAAGCGCAATAGGAAAAACCGGTTTACAAAGCCAATTGCAATTGGCTATCTGTGAACTTTATCGAGATCAAACTGGCACTGATGACGCATAAGATGGAGACTATGAGGACGATAGTGATGATGACGCACCAGCGTTGCCAGATCTAACGCTCGTCGAGACCCTCATTACTCTATTCACGCGTCTGGTTGTATAACTAAGTCCGAATATAATGCAATCAGTACCGACGCATAAAAAATTTTGATTCTTGTGTTACAGAGTATTTTCCTTCACTAAACAATATTCCTTCCCTTAATAAAGAGATTAGCTGAGAATTTAGGCTTTATCTCCTTTTTTCGTTACTTTCATTTGTTCTTAATACTTTTGGTGGTGTAATCCTATTTGTACTAAGTAGTTTTGTTTCTTCTATTTTTTAGTAAGGAAGGATAAGCTTGGACTTGCTATAAAATTATACGACTCTTAGATTTTTTTCTTCTGCAATGATTTTAATTATCAGCTTCTGTTGCTAAATTGATGTCCTCGATGCAGTTTTATTCTTGAAAATGACAATGTAAGTTGTCAAACTTACAACATGGGTAGGGAAAATTGTAATGACTGTGCCACTTTATTTTAAATAATTTATACCAAATGACAACGTAAACCTTAATATAAGAAATCAGTTGAAGATACCTGAAGGAATAGTGTTTTTTAGCAGTAAACGACTGGTTATGCTTCAAAAAAGCTTTGTTGTAGGATTAGGTTGATATTAGCTTTAGAACGAAAATAATTGTTGCGGAGTGACTTCAAATATAAGTACCCTAATATTTAAACTCTAGTCGGAAATGAAGCTTGGAGAGAATAGCGAGTTCCCTTCGGGCTTGACTCCGAGGCCGGGAAGTCACTGTATGGTTCGGGGATTGTCAGCGAGCATCACGCGCCGCCTGTGAGCCTCATGAGGCTTCACTTCAGAATCGAGGACTGACAATAAAACTAGGGGGACATAAATTTTCTTCGGAAATAGCGAGCTAATTTTTCCGTGCTGTTGTAACCTCGGACGTTGCGGTTGTTTCACCATTGTCATAAAAACTTCGTAGGTCACTGGTGAGCTTTGGGGATCTTAAATAATTTTGTGGATTTACAGTTATCCAGGGGAGGTAACCTAGCGAGTGATTGGTAATTATGAAAGTCACTAGTAAGCTTTGGTGATATGCATTGGGAAGCCCCGAATTTGCATGGAACCTTGTGAAAGATAGCTCTTACTGCTATCTCTCTACTTTGACCCTTACATCTAAGAAAAATACGAAAAATTGTTGACTAGATTGAAACAAAGCAAATACTGTTTTTGAGTACTTTGCTTTTCCATCGTCAGATTGTCATTGAAGTATAATGGTTATCGTTATATGCAGGAGCTATCAGAACAGTGGGCGTTCTGGACCACGAAGTGACGGCCGAGGTCCGCTTCAGCGTGAGCGTGCACGACGGAGGCACGCCGCGTCTCAGCGCCCCTTCCAGCGCCAGCGTCACGGTCACCATTGATGACATCAACGACGTTCCACCTCGGTTCCTGCAGCCGCAATACAACGCTACTCTCTTGCTGCCCACTCAACCGTGAATATCCCAAGCATAGTATTGTTCCAGAATGGTTAATTTTACCGGAAATGTTCAAAAAGTTTAGGAAATTAATAACAAATGTATCTGATGAAGGCGTTCTTCTAATTATATGCATGTATCAGATCAATGAAGAATATACCCAAGGTGTTCGAAAACTTATAGCACAAACTTTGGCGGTATATATGAAACTCCAAAAACACGATTTGACAGCTTTTTCAGGAATAAGTGAAAATTTCAATATACATCGTTTTTGAGGTATAAAACCTAGAGGTTGTAACTCCAGCGTATTGCTCTAGGAATGTGCGACAACATCTAGACTGTACTTTCTCGACGGGTGGATAGGGAGCTTTGGTCTAGTACCATGGCCAACGAGGTCTCCAGATTTGATACTCCCGGCCCGGCTCGCAGAGCATATAAAGCGGCGAGCGGCGCATCGTCTTAGACCTTCGTCCGCTTCTGTGGCGGACTTGTGTACTTCTGGAGGTCTTGCTCCCGTCACTATTTTTACCAGTAGATTTTTAAATCAATACCCATATCTTGGGTCACTTATACCCTATGGGAACCCTTCAGGTTTGAGAAAAAGTGCCGTCTTTCCTCGCATTGCATGCGTGTCATGTACATAGATAGATTCGACACTGCTCCCTTGACGTACTACTTAGACTAAATCGTATTCTATTAGTACATGGAGCAGAGAATGTCTGCTCCTTGGTGGACAGACAGTGAAACTGGCCCTGGCCCCTTTCCTCCTCTTACGCCGGCAAAACACTTGGTAACCCTCTCGCGCCCCTACACTTGAGCCTTGCTAAAACCAGCCGAGCTTGCCCTTCCAATCGGGAACTCCGCATCGCGGGCTCTTCCGAATTGGCAAAAAAAACAGTAGCCACACTCGTGCCTCCGCACTCAGGCTTGCTCACCACCCTTTGCCGTTCATGAACTCTGCAACCGCGGTCTCTCCCGAATTGGCAAAAAGAAGGAAAAAAGAGGACCGTCTTCCCTCGCATTACATGCGTGTCATGTACATCGACGGATTCGACACTGCTCCCTTGACGTTCTACTTAGATTCCAACAAACTCTACTGGTACTAGTAGCAGAGGAGGTCTGCTCCTTGGCGGACAAACAGCGGACAAACTGGCCCTGAAGAAGCCTAGTAATAATTTCACTCCTCGCCACCCGGGAGCTCCGCATTCGCTTACTCCCCGCTTTGGCTAACTCATTCCCCGCCACCAGGGGGTGATTCCATTCTCCCCCTTTGGCGTACTTGAGCAATTCCGTGGAGCTCCTCTAGTACCCATGT
>VOMN01061168.1:0-56813 GCA_014899125.1 Orchestia grillus
ACGTCACGTCCGCAGCTCCGGACCGCCGCCTGCCAGCCTCTGTAGCGCTGTCGCCAGTCGGAGCGACATCAAAATTACCGAAAAATATCGGCAATTAGAAAAAACTCCGTACTCAAAGGCTACTTGGGAGTGAAAAAGCGATACTCATATGTTGCTCAAGATTGAATACGCTAACTCAAATGTCGTTCACGATTGAAAAAGCAGTACCCACAGTTTTCTCAGGATTATACATGAGTGTACAAGTACGTGGTGCTCAAAAGTTACTCCCGATTGAAAAAGCAGTATTCATCAGTTTCCCAGGAGTGAAGCTGAACTCAAATGGTACTCAGGATTGACAACGAGGCTCTCAAAAGTTGCCCAAAATTAAAAAACAGAGGTTACTCACGATTCAAAAACAGTTCTCGAAAGGCATTTGGGGTGGACAACTGGGAGATGAATGGAATTTATTAAGGTATCGAAGTTCGCAACTAAATACCTAAAAACCCAGGGCTCAAATACTATACAGATTTTAGGCCTTAAACAATACAGTGGACCCTGGTTGAAACCTAGAAAATCAAACGTAATTTGCAGAGCTTGATACTTCGATTTCCAAAAATGCCACATTGCTCGTATTTGCAAACACTGAGATGAGAGATCATTACTTGGGCTGGAACCACGGTACTCAAAGATTACTTCGACTGGAGATGAGCTTCAAATAGATGCTTTCTCGTGTACTTGGCATGTAACCAAACCGCTCTCATTTGTCTCAGTAACCTGAACTAATCCTATCGTTTATACGTATGTATACGTAAAATTACTGATTTTCTGTTCACGGGACAATTGATTCGTTTTCTGTGTTCACATTTAATACAGATCAGAACACATTTTCAAACAGGCACTGCTATATTATGTATAAATAACGGCGGGTCGAACGAGAACACCGCAGCCACTCGATCCTCTATTTGCAAAACAGACTTGCAGAGACCCGTCAGATGATCCTGACAGGTCATCGTATCACACACGCCTGCTTGGCAACACCTTTCACGGCACTTTCTTCAACTTTCGTATCTGTATTGGTGACTTTGCGGGATGTTGAAGCCAGTGCACAAATGTGTTTACATAGACTGATGCCTCACAAGTACGCACATGACTGTAGTATACTGGCTATTATGTTCGCTGGTGTCCATTTATCCGCAGGTCTGGTTGTACATGTAAGTGGAGTATATGTCCTGGTATGCATGGAAGCTAGTTAACCATACGCAAGATTGAGAAAAGATTCACGCATCTGAGTCTTTAAATTAAAACGTCAATGCAAATTTAGATTCAGGCGGACAGCTGCAGCAACAGTAGCCACAAATGAATTTGAGCATAAAAGTAAATATTACAAGTAAGCAGCATTGTATGCCGAGGAAATGAGTTTACTTTACATTTCAATGTCATTAATAATGTGAGGAAGCAGTAGAAACATAAAACCTGGCTGTCCTTATGCCCATTTGAACGTCAACAACAGTCTCTAATCGTAAAATAAAATGAAAATATTTTCTCTGAGTTATTTCAATACGCTCATAGCTATACATCTATTATATCGTTTGATATATGAGATTTTACGTATCATATTATTTGCCCTTGATTCAAGAGGTGGAACAAAGTACTCTGAACTCTTACAAGATCGATTTGCTGACACGTGGAGTGTTTTTAATTGTCTTCATTTCATGCTTTTCATTTAGTTAATTTTACTATCACAAATAAAAACAAATCTGCAAATTGTGTATTAGAAGATGACGAACGTGGTTAAAAATTACTTCAAGTTTTCAGCAAATTCAAGAGCGTAATGTTGATATACGCACGAAAAATTCTAGTCCGAAGCGTGTTGAAGGCTGGCTAGTTCGGTAAGTACGATACCGACCCATTTCTGAGAAAGCAATTGTTGCCTCAATGGTGGACGGCAGTGGTCACCTTCGAAAGTTTTGCGGAGTTTTCATTTAGAGCACAGAGAGTGAGATAAGGCCTTGATCGAATATAGTGATCAGACGTAAGGCGATACACGACAGCAACGCTTCTAAGCAACGGGTCACGAAGCCGTGAAGTTGCGCAACTGCGCGCACGTGCCGGTAGTTACGTGAGATTTTGCGTGCGTCGAGCTAAGCTTGAGAGACGGAGACATAGCTGGCGGGCGCCGTATCGTTCGCAGGGCAGCAACAAGCCTCGGAAAAACTCGTGCTGAGAATAAAACGAGAAGAATTAGATAACACAGCACGCGTCAAGACCCGCAGTCGCATCACGCAGACCAAAACTAAAAAAGTTGGAGAAGAGAAGATGTCGTAAGAGCCCGCAAAGACGAGACGGAAGCTGCGCTCGGTCGTGACACGCGTTCGATGCAAAAAAGAAACGCGATGAACTAAGCGCCTGAAACAATAGGAGACGCACTGCAATCCACCTAATGAGAGCTCTTTACTTGCCGAGCTTTTTCTACATATCTTCTAAAGTGATTATTTTTTGAGGGGATTATTAGTGGAACTCTAAACACTTGTCATCTACTGCTATATCACTCTCGCTTTTGGCTGTTGTTGCTGAGTCGAATGACCCAATGAAGTTTCGATATTAGGAACGCCTTTTGATCAAAAAAATGCGAGAATCTTCGCTTGTACAGAATTCTTGATGCCGCTGATGAATGCGACAGTGATAAATAATACCAAAAAGTTCGCACTATGTTATTAATACAGTTATTTTGCGTGTGCTTTCACTATTCATAAAATTTACATGAAATATTCACGAGTAAAACTTCAAAGACTATAGTGCTAGGTTGTGCAAAATTATGCTGTCGTCAGGTAAATTTGGTAAGTGTGGGACTAAGAAACTTTTAATTCTGCTAGTGCTATTTATGCGCCTAATCCTCCTCAAGTCTCCCTGCACCTGAAAGAGGTGTAAAGCTAATTCTACTGCACAATGGGCTTGACAAAAAATTATTTTTTCTCTTCTTCGATTTTCTACTTGAACTTTTTATGTACCAATTATGAATTTGTTTTGACCATTGCATAATTTATACGCATTTTCTCACATATTTGAAAACTTTTTCTTGAATGATTTACAAAAGAAAATTGAAAAATTGCACTGTTCAAATTTTTCCCCAGCATATGCATGTCTCATTTGCACATCACCAAGACGCTGTTGCAGCTACAAATCATCCTGAAGTTTCATCCTTTTTTCTGAAGATCGAACAAGCGAATTGTATTTTTTGTCGCAGCGATGCCAGAGCCCACTGATGAGAACGCTCGGAGACTCATCCATGCACAAGCTAAAATTTATGTAAGTGCACCTCGGAAAGAATTGTCAAAAGAACATTTTTCTTAAAATTTGAGCGCTGTTTCCATTTCAAGATAGGTTTGGGTTGGCGTTATGTTCCTAAAGTTATGTCATCAAGAAAAAGATTCCTTTGCTACAAAGCATAGAAGAACCTATCACCCTTTTCAAGTACGATCGCATAGTAATAAGAGCTTTGTCTAATTGCGTACTCAAATATATATACAAATGTACAATATTATTGCTTTTTAACCCCCTCATTCGTATTGATTATTCGTAACATGCCGTTACGAATAACAGTAAATGCGTTACTATATACATGATTAATATTGGGAAAAGCGACCGGTATTTCGTTAAACCTCTCCCCGAATTCTCGTCGCACCCTCTGGCTGCTGGTGACTGTTTTCCGAGGTTAAGATTTTGCAGGGGAATGGTCAGTCATGGCCTCCTAAAGACCATATCGACTGCCGCATCACGCCTCCAGAGGCTGCCTGCCGCTCAGCGCCGGGCTGCTCCTGCTGGGACGCTTCGTCACACAGAACTAGGAAGGCGAATTTCCCGGCAGATGGGGAGAAATATTCTCCTCAGGTTTCAAACCTCCGTCGTTTTCGAATAAGTTTCCTGCCGTGTTTTCGGTAATACCTTGCGACGTTGACTGGTCATTGGAATACGAATGCGAGCAAAAATTGCGTAAATTATGAAGCTGCATTGCATGGAATTTTCTTTTGCTATGTGTACAAAGAACGTCAGCTTAAGTATAGGTGAACTGAGCAAGTCTACGCCAATTACGAATGATGGTAAAAATTCCTGAAATTATTTTGATTTAAATGAGTAATATTTTCATAATTTACCAATTTAAATTACCAAATGCATCGTCCTTGAATTACCTGAAGCACTTTTTCAGGCTACTTACATAACAAAATTACTGCATCAATTCCATGTCGACAGTCACTTTCAGTCAACATATTACAATATTATTTTTCATCCATTCCCCATTTTATTATTTCCTCTTCTATAAGGAAAATATTCTGAGCTCTAGTGAATTTTCTTCCACGTCGAAATATGAAGAGGAACTATGGTTAATTCAGAATGCTTGGGACAAACAGACCCTTCAGCAGCAGCAGGAGCGGCTGCGGTAATGGAGCCAACGCGATCTAATGGGCACGAAATGACGACATGACGGGCGTGAAAGAGCGTGATCCAGCGACCCTTCACACAGGCAGCGCCAGCGTTCGGCCCTTTGGAGCTGTGGACTCGTACGTTTAGGCGAGCTGTTGTTGGGAGCTGCGAGCTCGTACGTTTGGCCGAGCTGTTGTTGGGAGCTGCGGACTCGGACGTTTGGCGGAGCTGTTGTTGGGAGCTGCGGACTCGGACGTTTAGCGAGCTGTTGTTGGGAGCTGCGGACTCGGACGCTTGGCCGAGAAATCGTTTTTTCGAGTGCCTGCTGTTGGCACTGATGCGGCTCGCCACCGGTGGGAAGCATAAACGAAGTTGAATTGAACGATACCCAGATACTGAAGGTAAAAATTACTTTTTCAGAAATAGATAGCAGAGTTTTTAGAATCTAATTGATAGATAAATTCCGTATAATATTATTGCGAAGATAAGGCGCATTTTGCTATTTACTCACTTGGGCTGACATTTTCAATCAACAGTTTTGTACCATTGATTCATTTTTGCACGGCTTGAAGATTCCAACACTGGCTCACTAATATCCAAGTTAAAAGTGACACCAAACAACTAATACAAGAACCCTTAGACAACTATAAACCTTGCCTTGGGGTAAAAGTATTTATTTTGGAAGTCCAATAGAAAATCTTAATTCAATATTTATGAAATTTGACAGTTTTTAGATTCTGCAGTGCACAAGCACAAAAGAAACAGATGCGATATTAAGTTAAAGAGGTATAGGATGAGCTCTAGTATAAGTTCTCACACGTAGCGAGGCTTGGAGTCATTTTTTGCGTTGCAGTTCCTCTACACTACAGGGTTCTTGAAAACGCAAGAGATCATCAAGAGAACACAAGACATTCACAGGAGCGGCCTAAAGTGAAGAAAACCTTAGCTGTTTATTTCGTCATAGCTACATCTTAATTGTCGGTATTTCCGGATGAGAACTTGCAGGAAGTGATTATTACAACCCTGGCAGTCTGTAGCATGTATGCTGAGGCGGTAGGACCACAGTCGTACGTCTGACTTCAACTACAGCTGGGTCTGTGGGACACCCGACGTTATTTTTTCGAATTCGAATATTCGTAGCTAAACACAGCCGTTGTTGGGTTTCGTATGTTTTCACCAGCGAAGGTTCTAAATTGAAAAGGCCTCGATGGATTTTACTTTAGGATAACATAGTATGTGGCACGAGGAAATGTTTTCTAAGTCAAACACAGCTATCATTGGGTTTCGTAGGTTCTCACCAGTGAAGGTTGTGAAGGTAACAGGCGTCGTTGGCTTTTACTTTAGAGTTTAGGCTGATAAAGTATGACGCATTAGGAAATGTTTCCTAATTCCTTGACTCTGCGTGTTTTACCCTTCTCAGAACAAGAATAAGAAGCACTGTCCAAATTTAGTTTTTTTAACATAAGAAGTGACATGCGTTGTCATATGCGAACTTGTCGTCATTTTTATGATTTTATTTATTGTTGAATTTTTATATTTTCTTGAGTAATATTTCTGAAGGGACAGCTCAAGGAGTGAAGTGAGCGACAGTAAAGAGCACCTGGACATTTAGCTGCGAATATAGTTTCGTGGAGACAACAGCCTAGCCAGCCTTCATTAACGAGCTATCATAAATTTCCCTATAAATCCTCAAATTCGAATCGATTGTAATCAAAGAGAAGCAAACTTATTCGAGAGCAAAGTTCACTGGGAGAAAGCAATCGTACAACTAACAATTGCATCTTCATAGAATCATAACAAGGTTTTTCTCCTGTAAATTTCAGAGTCCATTTATATTTACATATATTGTAATTCAGAGAAAACTGTTTTCGTGGCCCAACTAATTTTGCGATTCTTGGGCAAATGTGAACAAGTCTTGCCTTGTTCCTGAGACGCCATTGGCATGCAACGTCACGGCCGACCTCATGCCCCGCAATGTTATGAACACATCTGAACGACAAAACGTATCTGGTGCTCGGTTATCACGTGCTGTAATGTACAGCTTCTAAAGCAAGAACAAAGAAACTAATTAAATGGCTTGTTTTGAACGCGCGGTAAGAATTGTGAAGCGTTGTAATAACATAGGACGAAAAATCGGCTTGGTTCATTTTATGGTGTACGTGTGACGCATTACAGAAACCGGTAGATGCTGTGTTGAGTCTGACGCCTTACCGGACCCTCTCTGTCTTCAGGGTGAACCTTTGATTTAGATTTCTTTCCTTACGTCAGACTCACTCACATGGGAATTGGACTGCTTCTCAGCGAAAATATCGTGCTTAAATGACCCTTGCGGAAAATCGTCAACGGTAAACATTGATGTGCAAAACTGACTACCATTTTGAACATTCACCTATTCTTGCTGGACTATTATTTTTGTGGGAGAGGTATGACTGTATGAGTATAATAATTCATTCAAAACAATATTATGCATGACAGAAATTTTACTTAGTTGCGCTATAGGAACTTATTTTTTTGCCCCTAATCCTAACATAAAAGGGTCGTAAATATTTTCGAAACCCTCTGTAAAATTTTGTGGAACAAATCTGGAATGACAACTTGAAAGATCCGAATTTTAGAGTTATACAGTCGTCCATGCCTACATGGAAAATGTCTCGCCTTCGAGTTTTTAGTCCTTGCCAACGGGAGTACCACTCGCTTGTGCAGTTGTAGCCACATTTAGGGAGCCGTATGTTCAGTTCTATATCAACCATCGTCAATCAAACGAATGCTGTAAGGTCTGGTATTACGTACGAATACAGTTGAGTTTCATAATGTGGAAATTCATAACATGGCTCAAATAAGTGACCGTATGAGCAAAACGTGTCGAATCTGAGACTTATTCTAAATTTATCGCCGTCACCACAAGATGATGATATTATATTGCTCAGAACCGCTTGCAACAGGAACATCTAAAAGCCTGCATAAAAGCACTTGGGAGCGTTGGTTTCGAATGTGCAATCACAATACTCAGTTTCTGAAGACCAGACATTTGATCGTCCGTGTCTGTAGGCGCGCACAGTGATTAGGAGCCGAAATGCTGTAAGTGAAGGCAATCGAGAGGACGAGGAGGGTGCGTGAGCCATGCAATCTCACGGGTATCAGGAGCCGTGGTTTCTGATCGTCACAACTGCTGCGATGTGACCACGTGATCCAGGAGCCTGGCATGGTCACACCTTCTGCGATGTGACCAAGTGATCCAGGGACCTGACATAGTCACACCTGCTGCGATGTGACCAAGTGATCCCAGGATCCCAAAATAACACACAGGGAAGAATTTGCCCTCTCTACTATGAAAAAAATACCGCCCACGAAGAAGATACACAAGAAATCATATGGACAAAACATAACTCAAATAATTGGAACGTTATTCAATAATTGAATGCACTTCAACCTCTGTTGAAGCACAAACAAAATTTCAAATCTGAAGGATCTAAATTATAAATAACACCGTTGAAGAATGGTGTATCATACAGTTGTCAGAAACATATCACAACCAACGCTATAGGAAGAAAATAGAGGCAAAAATTATGCTCATTTAGTGGTGTATTGATTTTATTCTCTAAATTTTTCAGGCGTTGGAAACCTGCTGCTGACATCATACTGAAACAAACTAACGATAATTCTAAAACGATGAGAAACGGTATTTTGCAACGTGGTCAATTGTCTATTCAATTGACACTGCTAAAATATTTTTTAATATTATGCCTTTTTTCAATTTCTAAAGCACAGCTAAATTTTAAAATTATATTCCCTTTTCTTCGCGCAGGAGAACGATGGAAACAAATGCCACAGGAATCAAGACGACCCTACACAGAGGGAGCAGAGCGGCTGAGAGTGGAGCATATGTTACAGTACCCCAATTACAAGTATCGACCGAGACGGAGAAAACCACAGATTAAAAAAGTCAACGGCAGTAATGCCAACCAAAATAACAATAATTCCAACGCCGCAAACAACAATAACCAAGCCAACGGAAGCTCGTGTAGAGTGAGTCAGAGTTCATCTTTGAAAAGCAGTGCTGCTAATTCAGGCAATTCCAATGGATCTACCAAAACAGTTACCACAACTTCTCCAAAATCCCAGTCAACCATCACGACCACTACGACGATAAATCAAGTTCTTGTGGTGAAAAAGGAAGAGACGATTATGATGGAGCAGCAACCTAGTCTTCTGGAAGCTACACTAACTGCACAAGTAGCAACTCCTTTAAACTCAAGTCATGTTGGAACCTCCCCCGACACAATGTGTCCTAAGATTTTGTCCTTGCATACACCAGACCATTCTCCTACTTGCAGTCCACAGCCCGGTTGGCCTCCTCCAGTGCTCCCTATGACTGTCCCCAGCCTGACCCCTACCTCCCTAGCAGCTCTACCTACTCCCCCCGAGGCTTCTCCCCATGACCATGAACACCATGGAGACATGCACCATAATATCAATCAACAGATAGACCCTAACCATCAGCATTACTTGCATCACCACATGCAGCCTCCTCACCACCAGCACCTGTCACCTCAACAGCAACATTTAGCTCACCAACTACAGCAGGAAAGCATTCAAAGACAAAACTTCCAGCAGCAGCAGTTGCATCAGCACCATTCTCACCTCAGCCAACAGCAAGTTCAGTTTCAGTCTCATCAATTGCAACAACAGCAGCAACAATATATGCTCCAGCAGCAGCTCAGTGGAGATGATCGAGCGATAGCAGGCTCAAAGTCTTGCATGATGCCACATGCTGGTGACTCTCCACAATCATATACTCAATATCCTCCTCACTACCAACAGAATTATTATACTGGCATGGGTGCTGAATATCAGGATTACGGAACTCATGAAGGATATTATCAAAGTCTACCTCCGTATGAAGGTCAACCTTATCCTACCAGTCCGTCTTGCTATGCCCAGAACATGCAACACTTCGTTCACAGTGCTGGTGAGTATCAAGAATGCTCTGGGTACTTACCGATTTAGTACGTTTGTTTCAAATACCGTGTTCTTCCATCATAGCAGAATGTTAAGAAAATAATCTTAGGATAGGATTGGATATTTTGTCTTATTGATAAACTATCTTGTGTTGTAGGCGAACACTATGTTCTTATATCTCATTGAAACTTCCTTGAAACGAAACGAAATGTTTCTGTACTTTGCTGTTAATTTGTACAAAGCTCATTATTTCAACAGTAAAAAATTTTAACCTCCAACAAAACTGTACCGATTTGAAGCATATCTTGAAGCAGTTGTTGAGGTAATACCTTGAGTTTCATCGTCTTGCTAACTACAATATTTTCACTCGTGTGTCGCAGGAGAGAGGGTGGAGTTGAAACAGTGTGATGGAGGGTCGGAGGACGCCATCAGGTCGGAACCCCCAACAGGAGCGCAGCTGCCGTCTGGACCTCCAGCTCCTGAGAGTGATAACAGCAACGTTGTGTTGCCTGCCGTAGAGGCGCTCACAGACTTGGACCGATCAGAATTCGGCATCTATCTCAAAGGGGAAGAGCACAGAACCTCCTACACTGCCTCGTATTCCTGTGCCGCTAATGGCAGGTTAGTAAATCTCTGCTTAAAATCGTACAGGGAATGTAAACTCGACGTACAAAAATTAGTCCCCTGCGACTAATATTGTGTAGGACTTTCACGAGTACAAATAACGGCTGCAATTCTGCGCGGCATTGAGTCTGGAAGTGCTCTGATGTACACCTGATCTATTCTAAACCACTCTTGCCCCAATTGATTTTGCAGTGTGGCCACAATACCTGGACGATCTTCTCGACGTCTTACTGGTCGTTCTAGGTGGTCCAACAAATTTTCTATTGTGAGCGTGTCTGAGGACTTAGCTGGCCAATCTAAATGCCAGACATATCCTGAATGGCTGTAATACCAATTAATGATAGTTCTAGCTCGATGCACGTGGCAGTTCATTGTCACCTTGAAAGATAAGCAAAGCACCATGCCTTTCTTTATTCGGACATTATTCAACTGACAAAACTTGGTTATCTAGCAGCTTAATGTAGCCATGCTGGTTCAGCTAGATGGATACTTCAGATAAAGAACCCTCTTCTGTGTAGTTGAAACTGCTCTAGAATGTGGCAAATCCTCCTCCTCCTCCTTATATCACCCCTTCCACACGCTTGGTGAAGGCTTCATGAGGTCTTCGATGAAAACTTCGGGAAGCATTTTTGCTTTAAAAACAGTCTTGATTTATTTGACTACATGGCACTTCTCCACTCCTCTAAAGTCCAATGTACTTATTCTTTGGCCTAGTTTGAACAAGTACAGCAGGTAACATCGGCCGTTAACGAGGCACTCTGCTCCATGGATTCATTGCATGGAGTTCCTTACGAAGAGTTCGTACAGAAACAGCAGTAGATGGGCCATCATTGACACATCGCAGTAGTTACATCTTTGATTAAAAATGATGCTGGTCAGTAATTCAGGACACACGGCCGCGGTCTCCAAATGTTAGAAGTTTCTTCGGACCACAATTTTGCTTTATTTTCCGTATGTATCAGATTATTTCCAATGATAGTAGACCTGGCTAACACTGCGGCATGAAACCCCAGGGAATTCAACTGCTTTCTTCATTGGGTGTCCCTCAGCCCGACCAAACGCAGTACCGCCATTTTACAATTCCGAGAGAATTTTCTGATGTATTGTTGTGAGGCAACTAAGAAACAAGTTTATACCTTGCATCCCTATACAGTAATTGCATATAACCTAAACTTCGGTTAAAGCCTTGAACATTGATTGATGAACGCAGAAAATAACTTGAGTTCGAAAAACCATAGGTGACTAATTTATTGTCCGAGGAGCCTATTTTCTTTCAAAAATAACACTTATAAGCCTTCTCCACTTCTATCAACAATTAATTTCGCTACATTCTCACATATAAAATTTAGGCCTTTCGCTATCGCTGTCAAGTTGTGTTCTTTCAAAAAGTACTCAACAGAATATGAGAATAAAGATATAACACTAACTTCCTTTTCTCATGCAAGGATTATTCTCTTACCACAGATGAAGAAGTTTTTAACCCTTGTGTTTTAACTTTGTATGTTAGTTGCGTAAGAAGGAGTGGATCGCAGAATTCGTATGCTCTCACTTGTCATTTTACTAATTCAAAACTGTAAAAAGCATTCAGGAACATAAAACGGCGAAGCTTATGAATTAGCAAGTGATAGAGTTCATTGATTATTCTTCGCTTCATTTTGTTGCTTCTCCTACGGGAACCTCAAGACCCACATATTTCACACATTCCCCTTCGAGAGCCAACTGCTCGATGGATTGTCCTTCGTGATTAATTTAGTTTTAGTTCTTCATGCAAGGCAGTTTTCGATGCGAATCAACATTCAAACTTTTAGACCTGTAGTTCATACCCTGTAGATTTTTCACCGAGCTCTTTTTCGTTGCTTCACCAGGTACTACCCGAACATGGCCCAGCAACACAGCTTCTATTCTGGCGATGGGTCATCATCTGTGCCCATAAAGAAAGAGCACTCAGAGAACGAGTGCCAGATGCAACAACAGCAGCAAGCTTTGCCTGATTCGGACGATCGCATTCAAACTCCTGAGAACAGCGCTGAAAATGACACTTCTGTTCTCTTGTCGGCTTTGGCGGACGCTAGAGAGTTATGCTATGAAGGAGCCTAAATGAATATCAATCGATGTTTATAGTGGTTTAATTTATAGTACTCCCGTTAAGTCGAGAAACTGAATTTTTTGTTGTTAGGGTTCAAAACAAGCTGTTCACTGCTTCTCAAAAATGTTTGCTACACTAAATCCTAAATCATTTGCAGGTTTACATTCTTTGAATTTTGCGTCTTAAACGTAAGGGATGTAAAGCTATCTATTCGTTATGAATTTATTTTTATAAAATATATTGGCATAGCAATTAATCAGATACAGAAGAATCTATCCTGTACTTTCTTCACATAACAAATAAATTTACCATAGAAGTAGCTAATGAAACAACGTATTTACGGTAATGCATTACAAGTAGACATACAAGAGAATTCTTGTAGTGACGAGCCAGAAAAATTCGTCTCTGAACGTCAGAAACCGTCGAATGAACTTTAACATTTGTGAGCATTTTATTTATGTTAGTCTGTAATATTCAAGAAATCTAGTGCCTTTAGTATGATGACAAGGCCTTGCAGAGCATAGACATCACCCTGAACAAACGGTCTGCTAATCTTAAGTCACAATGAATGTGTATAAAATAAGAGTATATAAAATGTGAATAGATTGTTGTGGTCATGTTAGTTTGGATTAATAATTCATTTAAAGCACTATTTTTCATCGTTAGATCGCCAGTGAAGTTACGAAACTTAATTATAATCGTAGTATGTCTTGCTATTTTAGAAATCTTGATTCCAAAGTTTGACTGACATTCTTCTCGAAATAAAATCGTAGTCAGATTGAGCTTGTTCAGTTCCTCTAATTTTATAGAGGGTAAAGTTTTTATGGAAATATTTCTACACGAGGATCGGTTACATGTCTGGCAGAAGAGTTAAAGGCATTCAAAACTCAGAATCTGTCTGCATGTCAAGATTTGTTTCAGTTTTAAATATGATGATGTATTTCTTTCTAAAAGTGAATATTTGTCTGGAAAAAGTTGTAATTACATGAAGTAACTAAAAATTTCAATAAGAGAAATTATTTTAGTGTATTTTTATTAAAATACTGACTACACAAGTTGCATAGGAAGGAACTTGATAACTGCTAGTGCACAGATACTTTTACAAGAGTGAACCATGTACAATGCTAGTGAGTAGAAATATTTTATTATATTGTATAGTAATTTTACTGAACCAACTTGCCAGAAAAGAGTCAACGGTAATTTTGCTGCAGAAACGATCTTCCACTTTCACTAAGTAAAACATTATTTTTATTACAGTAAATTTATGACTCCTGTCAGTCAAGAAAATCGTAGAAATTTTTCAGTTATTCGTACCGCCATCATTTCACCTAAAATGAGGAATTATCCTTGCCTGCAACATCCTAATAAGGGATACGACAAATAATTTTTCACGGGCTGAGTTAGTCAGAGTTTAAAAAAGGAAACTTCGTTGTTCGGATAAGAATATGCTAGTAATTTCTCATCTCAACTTTCGACTTTTGCATTCGCATTGGTAACATTGGGTCATGTTTGGACAGTATGCGATAATAAATTTACATGAAGGTTTGTACGAAAAAATTTCATATAGGCCCTGAATCAAGAAATAATTTGAGAAAGTTACAACAACTTCTAGAACATCATTCAGTTGCGGGTTTCATAATTTTACTATTAAATAGCATTTTGTATATTTCAAGAAATGATTGAGGAGACGATATAATTTATTCGTTTGAAACTCCATAGTGGTCTCTGACCTTCGTATACTTTATCAGAAGTATTCACAGCAATCAATCAAGAGCAATTTGAAGCGTGAAAAGCTTGAGAGCGCCACATGCAGCTTTGCGAACTCACATCTCTAGTTGTTTGGGTGCTCATATATTATAAAACTTTAAAGTCAGCAAAATGTAAATGCCCTTATATAAACACAAATATTATATGTTTATTGAAGAGTTGAAGCAATTTTTACTATATTTTTGTTAAATACTGTACACATGAACACAAAAATGACACTATGTGTCATGTTGGAAAAAATTTTGCTGTCTACTCAGGTTTCTCACTTTTCACTTCACGCAATAGCGAAAAAGATAAAAAGAAGAACCAGCGTAATAAGGGACACTAAAATTAAAATTATTTTACGTACGTCTCGGAATACTAAGCGTCCATTATCAGGGCTAAAAAACACACAGAAGTACCCGTTTAAAAACTATAGACATTAATAGCCATAAGAAAAATGAAAAAACAAATACATTATCGTTGAAACATAAATCCTAAAATCAATCAATTCTTCTTTCACACTCCACGCGGTCTTGTTCCACACACACATGCATACACCCATGCACATTTGGATTTATGTTTTAAAAATACCGTTTGTGTTTTTCATTTTAGTTATGGCTATTAGAAACTAGTTTCAAGTTTTTACAAAGGTCCTTTTTTATCACCAATGATGGAAACTTAGTATTTCGCAATGTATTTAAAATAAATTATTAACTGAAGATGTTCCCAATTACGTTGGTTCTTCATTTCACCTTGAAAATTAGGTTTCCTCGAAATAGACTTATTGGTACTACATTATTCAATAGAGAAAAATTGAAGAGATTATATATCTTCTTGGAGTCAACTGAGCTCATTGTTTCTGAATCTTCTGCATAAATTACCAAACTAACTGTATAAAAAGTAGAGTAATTTTTAACAGAGCTCATTGCGCAGCCTGACATGGCTGCTGAAGTGAATTTCGAGTCGTAGGATTGACTGCAGTGCCGAGTCTGGTGGACACAACAAACTAAAGGCTCAGTGTGCTGCCCTCTGTTGGACTTGAGTACAGTGCGTGTGTTTCTTTGGTAAACTTCATCGCGCTTGATTGCATCCCTGAGTGCTGAAATCAACGCTTAGTACCAGAATTGGTTTCTGAGAACCTGTACATTTTTGATGTATCATTTCCAATCGCTCCTGTTTCAGAGAGAGCTCTGAGTTATGCCCAGGGTTCAAACTTGAAAGTTTTTCTATATATTTCCACTGTAACGAATGCTTTTTTCGCCTACTTTCTACTTCCAGAATTGGTTGCCGTGTACACGGTTAGGTAAGCTAATATGTGAGAATTGTACGTTGCATTTATTCGGTACCAGCGGAGGCTTACACTTATATTTTAAATTGCATTTTTCCCCGTGAAAATAAATTCAAAAGTTAACTCTTCAAAAAAGATTTTGTCTCATAATACATACCTCACTTGATTCAGTCAACATCAAAATTTTTTTCCCTTCCGAGAAGTTTTTTATAGATAAATGATGCACTTCATATATTATATGTGAAAACGTCAAAAATCCTCACTCTATTTCTATCTTTCTTTTATAAATTATCTTTGACTCTGCTAGGAACGTCTCATGAGTACATAATTTCAGATTTTGTTAGACAATTTTAAAAAATTTCAGCGTCATTTCAATTTTAGTATAAAGAAGTTTTTACCTGGAGACCTCCGTAGCTATCTTCGAATTTGGAGAAGGCCGTATGAAAAATCTCTGAGTTTCCTCAATGGTTTAAATAACTATTGAACTTGACATTCAAATTCTTGCTAGATTCGAAGTTACCTAAAAACAAATTTTAAATAGTTACTGAATTTGAAAAAACTGTTCGATGTATGTCACTAGTAATTTGAGCTTTTCAAGTCTTTTGGTTTGTGGTAAAATAAGTAGTTTTCAGTTATAAGTAATCGATGTTATACTTTTCGATCTGAAAATAAGACCTGTTTTGAATGTCCTATGCAGCAGCTCATGATGTGAAAATTCAGTGAGTGAAATGCCTTTCATTTTCCGTGTTTGACGTGTCCGGCTGCGAGCTGATCAGGGAATGTACATAAATTTGTATTGCTGTAATAAAGTACCATAAAGACTGAAGTTTTACATTATCCTACCAAATTTCCGCCACACTAATTTTATTTCAAGTCAACCACAATCCCTTTAACGAATACATGATATTTGATGCATTAGCAATTGATATAAGCTTCTCATTCACTGGTAGTAATTAATAACAACATAATTCATAATCACAATTGAACCCACCCTAACTCGAAAACAATTCATGATCTGCAGGTTGGAGTTGTTATAGGAGAGCTACCAAAGTTAGCCCAGCTTGAAATCGCCTGAAGAGCGTAACGTCACGAGTGCTTCTTTCATTCTTTCTTCAAGGATAAAGAGTGACTGAGTATCTTCCTCATTCATATTCAATGATTTACTAAGATGTCGTTTCCTCGAAACTCGCGTGTTGCCATCTCTCTGACTATCATGACTCAAACCCGGTCCATAATCTTTTATACTTCCTCATTTAACCGTTGAGAAAGATATGTTCGAGCCTTCCGTGAGCAATATATGATCACCCTTTTGCAAAAAGATGTAGAATTTTCTCTTTGAAATTAAAAAATATGTAAAAAATTGTTTACTTAAAAATTTTTAGCTATATTTTAGTACTTTTTCCCGCTAGTGCCTCACCTCGGAAACATCTTAAGAAATGTATGAATCAGACTTTACGAAACATCACAGATAAGAATTTCTTCATGCTTATAAGCGTCTTAAAGCAATGGAAATGCATCGTAAGAATCTGTTATCCCGAGAGGACCACATGCAGGGACAAAGTCATCACAAAGTCACCTGGCTTGTACGTCTGGACGCTGCACTGCAACGCACCTCGCCTGGTCACACCCACAGCAGCTGACGCATACAGTGCTTGATGCCAGTGTCAAGCGTGACGAAAAGATGCCATTTTTTAAAATGAGTGCTATATTAGGGAAAAATGTATGGGACTATACAAACAATAAATCTTTTTTCAGATAAAAACTGAGTATTGCTGGATTTTTCTATGTATGTACGAGTATGTAGAATTTACTCTCAAAATAGATCGGTCGGTTGAATGCGTACGTACGCGCTCGTGCGGACGGGCTCGTATATTGTCATGTTTTTAGTCATTCAGCCATCAATTTCTCTACTGGAGTTGTGATGGAGAGCATACAGTTAAGACTTAGCTCACACTCAATTAGATATAAGTTATTTTAAAAATGGTATGCATATTATCATGATTTTTGAGAGAAACAAATTGCGTTCACTACAGAAATATCATTATTTTAAACGGGAAAGAGTGTACGTAGATACCAGCAAGTTTCTGTGTGCACCTCTGGTGTTTAAATAATGTCTAAAGATTCATAGAAATGTTCATAAGAATTCAGATGATTGGTGCTAGGGACCCACTGGGCTGAGGCTAGAAGTTCTCCAAATTGTTTCAACTTCGAATTCAGGGGATTGTGATTAAACAATCAAATTAGGGCACTCAATTCAAACAATTTGCCGGAGTATTTGCAACTATTTTAGGGAAAAAATTTAGTAGAACGGCTGCTAGTAGTACAGGGTAGGATTTTTACGAATTGAGAGGATAACCATTAGTAATTCAAACCCCTACTTCGAAGAATTAGGATTACTGACAGGAATTCACAATTTCACTACTTGGAATCCATGGGGTTGTTGCTTGGAATTCAGAGGATTGCTGCTGGGAAAGGAAGAGAATAATTGCAACAAAAGTCAAGCGCTCTTCATGTTAGGTGTTGCCCGTGAAATGGTTTAGCTTCCGCGTTAGCCAGCTCTGCTTTGCTTGCAGTGCTTGCGCCTGCCAGCCCAAACAAAGCAAGATAAGGAGAAGTTTGTTGCCACTCACCGAGCCTAATTGATGACGGTCGGATGTCCGGTCATAACGGGACACTTTTTTTCTCCTTCTGTGCTTGAAGATGATGAGGATAATATGAGCAATGGGTTATAAAATTTGTTGTTTCAGTAATCTCCTCGCGAAAAGCTAACTGTTTGCGTGGTGGCAGCTAGTTATTCAGTTAAAACACACGCCACCAAAAAAGGCCTGGATGCCTGGATCAAAACAAAGGCGCTAGTTGATTGAAGCAAGCAAAGTTTTTATATATGCTACCACAAAAAAATAGTTTCCTAAGCCTTACTAAAATTTTGATGCGATGGATATCAAATGAATATTATCTTAATGATTACTGTCATTGGAAAGTACAGCGCTGTGTCACATGTCAAATTTAAATTAACCTTGTCTCCGTTGCTGACGAAGTTTCAACGAAACACGCGTCAAGCATAATTCCGTTTCCATCGTAGGGTGGCCTGCTATATAAATTTTACTATTCACGTTTTATGGTCGTGATGCAAGCGGTAAGAGCAATTTATTCCTGAGATATTCTCATGGCTAAGGAGGATATAACCGTGGATGTTTTCATCGGTCTTATTTTCTAAGAGACACGGGGGCGTATCACCAAGATTTGCGCATAGTCCAGGATCGGAGGCACGACCTGGGGAGCCGGACGACCTTATCATCCTGTGATAAACTGTTCTGGGCCCCATTATTGAAATTTTGCTCGGCGTCGCTGCTAGCACGAGGCTGTCTCGAGAAAATTTTACTCGGCGGCGCTGCTGGCACGAGGCTGTCTCGACAAAACTTTGCTCGGCGTCGCTGCTGGCACGAGGCTGTCTCGACAAAACTTTGCTCGGCGGCGCTGCTGGCACGAGGCTGTCTCGACAAAACTCACAGTGGAATTTCTTGATGTAGTTATTATATAATCGTTTGTTTCATAATGTTCATTTTTGTGGATTACAATTAAAGGTGGAACTGTTGTTCTCTGGGCATAATAACTAGATTTTCTGTGAGGCATCGAAGAATGGTGTGATTGAGTTGTTAAGACTGCTGAGTTTCAGAGATACACACAATGTGCCTATAGAATCACTGTCATTTTGAAAATTTATTTTTAACTTAGGTAATAATTTTCCTTTTAAATTTCTACCGACCATATTACTGAAACAAGTGTACGTAATATGGTGCAAATAAAATATTAAAAAACAGAAGTGTTAGAACGCAGCCTTCTCCGATTTAAATTTCACCATTTAATATTAATTATTTCAATTGAAATAATCTATGAGCTGTTTCATCACATGACCGAAATTGTGAGAATATACCTTCAGTAACACAGGCATAACAAAAAAGTGTTCGAATTCCCCATACTGCGTCTGTACTATCGACGCTGTGCCCTACATATGTACAGCTAAGTCATTAGTTTTATCGAATTTCAAGGACAGTAAATAGCTAATTATCCTGACGTGCAATACGCTGCCAGAATACGGCTTCATGCGGCGTCTGGGGCAGCAATAATGTTGATATTTATACTGTAAAAACACGCCTCACTTGAAGCACACTCAATTACAAGGTTATTCACTTCATGTTTTAGAATTAATATTTTTGGGGACAGCGTTCCTTATATTCTAACAATTTCCCGTGTTAAATCGTATCCATGAAATAAAACTCCCCGATACGAGATGAAGTGTTATCCTTAGTCTAAACCAATAAATGCCAGTTAGCAAATTACTGAGAAGGCTTACTTGACATTTGTGTAGTACAGAATTCAATACCACGTAACACGACAATATCGTACCGTCTCACTACCAAGCTTAAAATTTGAGCGACAGCTGTGACATCAGTATAAGCGATCCTGTCATCAACGGAGAGTCCTGTCGTTAACGGGATGCAATGCTTTAAACAGGTGCGGTATCTGGTAGTATAAGTTAGTGCGATGCGTTAAACGAAGATCATTGCATAACAGGGACACGCGCTGTTTAACAGCGGGCCCCACCGGATGCCGGTAATTAGTGCCGATAACAGACTGTCATCATCTCCCGCGTAGAAATAACCCTCGCCACTGATACTGTGCCATGCTCTCCTCAGAGTGCTGCTGCCGCAACAGGCAAAGGTTGAAGTTCGTGTTTTAGTGAATTATATCACACAATTGGAGTTTAAATTACCTTCAAGGTTTTTTATTCATTCGTTCTTTGTTCATCCAGACCCAATGGCCCAGGCATAAAGTGTGAGCTTTGTTTAAATTGTTTGTGTTTTACCTGTTCTTTAAAAGTAGAAGCTCGTGTGGAAACTATTTCATGTGTTCTATTACGAGAAGGCCCCTAAACTTCAGCAAAATTTTCATGTATGCATAAATATTACTGCTAACTTTTGTTAAGTTCCAGAATTCTTGGTCGCGTCATTCAAAACCAATAATAATGCTCCTCATCATTTTGAATTTCAGGCTTGACTGTGAAAGCATTGCACTTAGTTCTAGCGAACCAAAAGGCAGATACATAAAGAAGACTGAACGCGCATAAAAAGTAAAGAGAGCATCGAATTGACCAAGATATGATCTTGCATGTGGTCTCGTTTTAAAGCAACAAGGGCACCCTCGTGACGGGTACCTAGTACTACCTACCTGTTCATGACTGTGTTTACATAACCCTCCTCACTCTCACGGGTGAGTGACAGTGTCCATCGTGCGAAGGTCTGATAGTCTTGTAAATCATGCGATAGTCACGCACGGTAGTGCCGTGACTGGAGCGTGATCCATCGTGTGATGTTTATTAAACGAATCGTGCGATTGTGTCCAGATATAGAGAAGGTCTGGAACATCGTGAGCGGTCGAAGCTAGCAGACGGCAACGCGTGTGTGAAGGCCATGAGCTTTGCGCTGGGCAAGACACTGCAATTTGCATCCATACATGATCGTGAATTCCCAGTAAAATGTAAGAATGTTGAACGACGCAAACTTCCCCCCGCCATAAAATGTAGTCTCTGATTTGTATTCAAGCAGCTAGAAATAAATCTTAATACGCATGGGTTAAATCACGTGTCATTTTAGACGATTAAGTCAGTTCCATTTTGACTTGATAAAGCTCAGATTACCAACTAAATTGAAATAATTGAATTAACTCAATTCGTGAGATAGCATGAAAAATATCGCTTTTACTGAGCTTTGGCTTATACTATCCCTATAAATGGTGTAATTGATATTTCCCGTCCTAAACAATCGTAAGCTGAAGGAAATGCCAAACCTAAAGACATACTTTAAGTTCACAACTGCGTACAGTACCTACCTATACTGGCGAATGGGAGACTGTAAACCCAATCTAGTTCGATTCCGACTTTCGATAGTGTTTTTTCAATAATGTGAAGGTTCTATGTTTATTTGTTATATTTACACTACTAGTACTATAGGCAAGGCTCAAACGCATGATAGGGTCAATTACTACTTTCAAGTTCAGGTTTTATGAGTATTTGCGAATGAAGGCAAAATAACTAGAAAATTTCTGAAGTAAGGTTTTGTATTCTGATAAATGGATTAATGCTCACTGTGTCACCAATCAATAAGCTAAACAGAATGAACTTATATCAAAGTATTTTTTTTGATAATCTCTACTGTATCAATTGAGAAAAATCTGGTAATATTGAAAAAAACTGACTTGGGAAAAGTCAAATTACCAGTGGTGCTAATTTTTTATGTTATAGATGCTTAAGGAACTTCATGTCAAAATTTGAGTACAGCTCATGTTTAATTTCTCGTCAGGTTTATTCAACAGTCGCAGAGCTTCTCACTGTCAACGAAGAGGCAGCCATGTTTCTGGAAAACCACGAAGTACAGTGGCTCATTATAAAAGATTCTTGAGGGCGCATGTCGGCAATCCTTCATCAGCTGTTATCAATCAGATACGAAATACAAGGGCGCGCCTGGGTATCTTGAACGAACATGTGTGCTTTACTCAGTTTGCTCTAAAGTGACTGGCATAAATCAGATCAAGTTCGAGGTAAGTCCCCTACAAGGCATTCGAGATCAAAAATACCTTTGGATAACTGAGGCTTCAGATCAAACTGAAGATAGACTTATGAGCTATAGAAGTTTGAGGGGCGAATGCTGGCTGAAGATTGACTCGTCATTTTGTGGCCCGGGAAGCCTTTGACCTCTTAAAGTTCTAAAAGCACTAAGATAATTTTTTAGCATCTTTACGGTTCAACACGCTACGTTTTAAAATATAATTAATTCTGGAAACGGACAGTGCTGTTCTAGCAATAATTTACATAGCAGCTTAGGAATTTTCTAGCAGAACCGTTTCATTCATGTAACAACATTCCAGAACTAAGTAATGTAAAATATTTTTGACCATTCCCGCTTACGTGAGTCTTTGACTAGACCTCGTTATTTAAATAAAAGTGCGGTCACAGCACAGAGCCATTTCGACTGTGATGTGGTCACGACGCGCTCGCAAGCATCCCATCTCTAGTGCATTTGAATTACGACGAACCAATGTGGCCTTTCATCTGAATCGGGTGTAATAGGACCTATATTTTGGAGGTGATTTTACAGCTCGCGTGTGGCTTATGCGATCTCCTGAGGTGATTTTGTTTGCTCAGAGAGCAGAGAGTGGGTTTTGCAGGCCACGATTGAGTTCTTAAGCTGCACGGAGATTTGAGATACAGAGAGACCTAAGAATCGGAATCCTCTACGTTTGTGACTTTACGAGCGCCCTCAGGTCATAAAACATTCTAGTCAATGATGGATGACATTAATTTTTGTTAAATTCAGAATGAAGCAACGGTTTTATAAACTCACTCTTTTTGAAGACGTCATGATAGTAAGGACATAAATTTTAGGTTTTGAGGATATGTTGGGATAAACTGGCGAAGGATTAATACGCACCTTCAAATTAATTCAAATAAGCACCGCATATTCTATTTGATAAATTCTGAGGTTGATTCTAACTGACTTGATGCTTTTGAAACAAGTTCCATGTGAATGTTACTTTCAATCAAATTGAGCTCTACTGGTTAAATACATTTTTAAAATGATTGCAACGTATATCCAAAAATTTGATTCCCTCTCAACTTCAAGCACGTATAAAAGATATGAAATTCAGACGTGTTACATCGAGCAGTAAGTGATACTTTTCCACAACTGACTTACTTGCACGGGAGCACGACTTTGCCGGCGTGAGATAGTCTCCTGATCGACCTTCGGGCGCTATGTGGAGCGCTGCTAAGTTTTCTGCAGCACTGACGTTATCTATGCTCGGTCAGGGAGTCGTGATGCAAATTTCATAAAGAGGTCGTTTTGAAATAATTCGAGGCGTTCACTTTTATATCCCATTCAAAAGCTCTTCGACCGAAAAGATGGAAAGATGCATTGCAAAGGTCATCAGTAGGTATAGAGTCACGCTAGATTTAACAGCTTTGAATATCTATCAGAATTTCAGAAGAAAATTTCGTGAAAAAGAATGAAAATTTCAGCTACCTTGCATATACTTCCACCTTAATTCAAATTCCTTTTTCAATTATTCCTTATTTACTCGACAAACCAAATTTCTTCCCTGTATCCAAAAACCTTTGCACTAATTTCATAGCTGAAAAAATCTTTTAATTGACTAAATGCAAGCAAGCAGCAGTAAGATAGTTCCCATCCATGAATTATTTTAGACCTATTTAAATTATTTTAAAATTGAAGTTTTAGGTTTCCATACCACCTTTTTCTTAACAATGTTGAATAAATGATATTCAGCTGGCTACAAAAAGCATTCGAATTCATTATGTAAAAGCTATTTAATCAAGTTTATTAGTTCGTGCGAGTACAGAAGTATTGTATTTCTTTTTGCTAGTTCTGGAATGATTTAACAGTGCAACCCCAACTAACAGAATGAAATGATATCCAGAAAAAATATATATTTTACCATTTTTGGTTCATATGATATTTTAAAACTCGAATGTTCAGCCATTTCTAACTGAATTGCCAGCAGTGATATTGGAAGGCATTTTCTAACTGAATTGCCCTCAGTGATATTGGAAGGCAATTTCTAATTGTATTGACGCAGTGATATTGGGAGGCAATTTCTAACTGAATTGCCCGCAGTGATATTGGAAGGCAATTTAAACTTTAACCTACGGCATGTGATCGTAAAGAAGGTAATTTTTCCAAGAGAATCATCAGATGCTCCAGAAATAGAGAACTGACAGTGAATTCATTTCAATTATTATGGATTATTTATGGATTTTGGTGAAATATGTAATAAAACTTTTGTAGCGCACTTGCTTAGTCTTTCATATCAAAAAAGAGAAATTTTTAATATTGCTATTTGTTTTAAATTTAGAATTTGTCACTTCAGATAAAACGCTAGAAATATTCTTTGAGAGTATGTTATGTATAGAAGCCTTCTCATGTTAGGCCGCCGACGACATAAAACATGAATGATTAGTGTCGAGCGCGCCTCTGTCCTGAAGTTCGTGAATGGACGGGCTTACTCTCGATTAGACATCCATGAGCGTAGCAGTAGGCTGGACCCATTCATAAACTTGCCTCCGCTCTTTCACTTCAAAAATATGGAGCAGCCGGAGAGTGATTCGTTGATTGGCAGGATGTAAATTCATTTCAATTATCATCATAAAGCCTTCCGGTGTATGAAGAATTATTTATAGTTTCAGAAGTGAACTTTTTGCAAACTCTATCTTAGTTGCTATGGTTAACTATAGTTGATAGTATATTTTAACGATTGATGTTGCATCTTAAAGTGATGGAACAAATTTTCGCATAGACAGTGAAGTACTGTATGAGTATGCAAATGTGTATCAAATGCTAGTTCAAATATTCGTATTCGCACTTGAAGTAAAGAATATTTTAATTAACCTTTGTTGAATCCTCTGACGCTCTGCCAATATAGCGAATATGAGATTACATCAAGTATAAAATTTTGCCTTGAACTAAAATTAGAAAAATGGAAAATTTAATACCGACCTTTAATGATTTTTTTAGAATAATATATAAGTATTCTTCAAATTATTATAAGAATTTGTGAAGTAACTCATACAAAGGAATACAATCATTTCTGATCAACTCATATTAAGGTTAAAATCGCTATTCAAAATCTACCCTTGTTTATTTAGCTCTGCTGTTACCTTTGTGCTCCCCTGACAGCGATACATTAACGACATAGTCCAAAATTTTCCTCGCTTGTTCACCTCAAAGACAATTTTCGCTCTCCAGGCCTTAGCCTGTAGGAGAACAGTCGGCCTGCCATGATAAATGAAGTCGCACTTACTCGAGTCAAGCAGGATATTATATGGTAGTGCGGAACATGATGCCTCGGTGTAAAGTAACCATGTGATTTGTGCCTACTGTGAGTTTCTTCCGATGATAAATGAGCGGACCTGGACCGCGCGATGATGAACGGCCTGCGGTGTCGCTCTCGGAATCTTTATTCGAACGGCTTCATCTGGCTCGATCCTCTTGCAAGATGCATCCGAATTTACAATGTCAACATCCCATCAGATACATAAAATTAGTGAGCATATGTGCCACAGTATTTCAAAATATAAAAAGGATTCAGTACAGTGTCCTTACATGGTAGGAATTTGTGTTAAATTCTACATCTTCAATAGGAGTATCAGTAGCAATCACTAGTGTAAGTAGCAATGACTATTCCGTCTTCGCTCTGTGAAAGTACATTTATTTATTGCTGTACATCGCTCAAACTACTTTTCGTGTGAATATTTCCTAGAGTAACTTGAATACTCAGCATCTCTGCACCTTCACATATATGTTCATTGTTGAGTGAAAGTTTATCCGTGATTTCGCGCACAGAAGTAAGAGTGAACATCGTTGCTGACCTAGGCAGAGGTGACACGTATCTCGCTTGTCTGCAGTTACACGAAATTGGATGCTTAAGCTTTTGACCTGTGAGAAATTAGTCTCAGGCGAACAAAAAGATGAATATTTATTGTTCCATTATGTGTTGGTGTTCACAGTATAATGAATGAAAACCTCATATACGATACATTTTGATCTTGCGACAGTTTATAGTTTGGATCAAAACGTTTGAAATGGAATTTTGAGCTAAGGACTGTATCATTTGCTGGTTACATTCGAGAGTTTTTCAACTAGTTCAATTAATGAGTTTTAGCAATGAAAGCAATTGCTTTAAATTCCGATAGAATTGCAATGAATCAATAACGCTAAGTTAAATACTTCCAGCTTCACATTAGCTGCTTCCCATGGAAGATCTCTGCTGTCAAGGTTGATCAACGTCTTCAAAAAGCGATTTTCAGGGCGAGTGTTCGCCAAAGTTGACACAAACGGAACCCTTAACGCGGTTATAATTTTATACTGAGTGCATTTCACTGTTTTTCTCCCTGAATAGTATATTTAACGTCCCATGCATCTTTATGAAACTTGAAAATACATTTTGGGGAATCGGGCCCATTTTGGAATTCATTTTTGTTTTTCTCTATACCTCTTTGCCATCTAATTTTAAGTCATCCACGTTCACCATTATTTGCTCTTCTGTGCCATCACTGGATGATGCGTTATACCTTTCGTTTGATCGTAAAGCAAATTGAATGAAACGTACCCAGCTTAGTTACACACATATTGCTACGTTAGAGAAAAAGCCTGCGTACGTGGCTCAGCCTTCCTTACTGCCGCTGGTCCGAACTCAGGCCAAACAGTTTCTGGTGCACAAGTTTCCCTTTGTAACATGCGATCTTGTCTCGCTTGTCAGATGACTTACCAGGGCTTCTTGTAGTCTAAATTTAGCGGTGGCCGCGTCTGCCATAAATTACGTTAGCATATCGGGGCAAGGTTCTCTTCGTCCGACGATACACATATCCTGACGACTGAGTCTATCAAAAACAGCGTTTGCCTTGACTTTGAAGTGAACTTCACCGTTTAAAAAAAGTCTTGAATATTTTCAGAATAAGAAGACATTAAAACTGAGATGTGAAATACGTCGTAAAGTTAATTCACTTAAATTTAGAGGCCTTTATTTATCTATTGAAAAATTATACTCAATGCAGGAATCGGAAGGGTCACAACATTTTGGGCACACTCTCTGCTTATATCGATCTTTCTTAGGTTTTTCAGGCTCTGAAATTTTTGCTATCTGAAATCAACCTACACCAGCAGCCACCGACCTCAATAAGCTTTTGCAGAATCGTAAGATGCCTGGACTCCAACACAAAAAAAAATAAGGGACTCGTGAGCACGCCTCGGAGGGTACGCAATAACATGTATAAATTATAAAAACAATGTTCATAGCATAGGTGTCCCTTCTCTTCCAGAAGAGTGCAGTGCACTAGAAACATGAGAAAAGTAAGTTGGTCTATTTCCGAAAGTAAGGAGCATGAGTACCTGAGATATGAGCATTAATATTTCAATTGTTACGACAGCAAGTTGAGGAAACAGTGCCAAAAATAACCGACTCTAAATACTTTTAGCATAACTGACTCTCTTGACCTAGTGCTAATTTACACGATTTGAACGATAAGTTGGAGCCAATGGAACTACAAATTAAAAACTTATGTGCGTCAGGGAGTAATACAGGATAGAAAATATGCTGGGAGTGGAATTTATTTGCAACTGATTCCCTTTATGTATGTGTGAGGCTTGTGCATTAATGACCTGCTGGGTACGCTTTCAGAATGAGCAATAGGCTTTTACTGTATGGTCCCGTTTAAATGATCGAAATCCTCGCTTGATGGATGAATTCAGTGATTGAACGGTGTTGTGAGGCTAATCAATAGATACCGTCTCAACTTTGCCTCACAGCCGATAATCGCAAGAATTCAAACTTGTTAAGCTAAACGGCCAAACACCTTTAGGTCCAAACATTGGTAATTTTTCGTTAGGAAGATTTTGAGCAGTTTTGGCTCGATGAGCGAGCGCTGAGTCTTGACCGAACATTACTTGTTTTGGACCGTAGTTCATTTTAATCCAGGGTAAAATCACTGTCGAGAATTTTTGTGCGGTCAGCAGTGTTGATTTCGTGTCCTGGTTCGATTAATGGGGAGGGGAGGGTGAATGATTTCGAAATCGCTTGCAACACCTGTAAACCCCATGACGGAGACCGGATTTTACTCTCCATGACGGGTGGAACTTGTGATAAGTCCAATGCAATTATCCTCGAGTTTCTGTGATTTTGAATTTCATCAACATCGAATTTCTTTTTAACCATAGAAAAAGCGAACAACTCCCCCACGTCCTTTCAAATGGTTCTATAACAATGAGCATCGTACCTTCCAAATGACCTTCAAACGTTTAGCTAGGATATTTCGACGTCTTCTGTAGTAGGACTTTATTTTATGGTGAAGTCTAACAGATACTTTTGTCACAGATTCTACCTGGAAAGTATGAAAATAAATTGTTAAAATAGTCAACCTTTACACCTTGTTTGCATCCCTGTATTGTATAATATTGTCGAGCTGCAAAACAATTTCTGCAACACCAGCTGTGCACAAATTTGGGGACATCTTCAGCAATTGGTACCTACTTCCTATATTTTCTCAAGCAATTAAATTGTTCGAGTAACCAAATTGCTTATAGAGAAATTTCAAACAGGACTCAATATCTAAAAAATTGATTAATTCTTATTAGTTACCTAGTAGACGTAGAAAACTTACTTATATGTTTCACTCGCCTGCTTTTTTTCTTTAGAGCGTTCATCCATTGTTAAAACAAGACTGAACCCTTTTCCCCAGATTGCCCCAATTTCTTCGGCGATAGCTCTCGCGCATTAGCTGGAGAGGGTCCCGATGTTACACAAATTCGACGCTGACCGACTCGGGGGCATGAGAGTGAGGCTGTGACGCGCCTCCTGTCAGCCTCGCTGTGACAGGAGTGGGC
Source organism: Orchestia grillus (assembly GCA_014899125.1). Lineage (NCBI taxonomy): Eukaryota > Metazoa > Arthropoda > Malacostraca > Amphipoda > Talitridae > Orchestia > Orchestia grillus. Next base: position 28,556 of record VOMN01061168.1, read on the forward strand.
GGCTGCTGATGCCAGCGCTCGCTGCTGACACACGTCAGGACCACACGTCAAGACCAGTCTCCTTGAGTAGGACAGCGCTGTCTGTCATCTGTCCTCTCCGGCCGACTGACGCACCGTCTCACAGAGCGGCCAGAGCATGGAATTATTGTTGTGTGTTCTTTATGCTCTTGTCTGCACGGTGCTCTGTAGCTTCATTTTAATACAGTAGTTTTCAGGCCAGTGGGACGCACGCTGAGCATGCGTGTATAACATTTACTCGCTGACTATTGCACCAAAAATTACGCTGGATAGTTACGGAGATTTTTCAGCTGTTCAAAGAATTAAACACCGTTATCCTGATTAACTTCGTCGTCAGAGTCATCAAAATCAAATTGTAGGTCTAACTTGTTCACACTCTTCTTCGGCGTGTTAAATTTCGGCATAAACGCAAAAATGGACTAACATTTTTGCGAATAAACTCGTTAATTTTACCCCCTATTTGACGATTTCTTAAATGCAACATTAAGTTTTTCTTACGTAGGCGACAGTCCTCAATACCACCAATGCATTTTTTCCCATTTTTACAACTTTTCATGCATAATTTCTAGAGCGACACTCCAGGGTACTTTGATTTCTGGCTCTCAATTGTTTCATATCGTGACTAGATTTTTGAACGGGAAGAAAGTGTGCGATAACAGCACACCGAAGAAATAAAACAAAGAGAAAATTATAGTTCTTCAATCATTATAAGTAACAGGTACCATGAAGTATTTGCTTGAGAATTTAATTTCATTTTAAAAGAAACCATCAAATCATTTTAAAGTTTTTAAAGCGTAATAGACATATGTTCGAGCTCATTCCAGCTCCCCAGATATCTCAGATATTCATTCCAAAAGACACGCAGTCCTTCTTTAGGTTTACTTTCATACGAATCCATGATAATCGAATGAAAATTGGTCACATTACGTTGTTTTGTCATATGGGACTCGAATGCCTTTAATTCGGTATTTAATTATCTGGAACCGTTTCCGACTTCCATATTCACGTTACGCGCAAAGCTCTCCCTCGTGTCTGCGTAGAATTTTACTTTGCAGTCAATATTCTTTCAGTCTTTGTGAAAGGCAAAATTGAGCAACATGAAGTTTAATGAGTCGTGTATACAAGATTTTTTCTACTGCTACGATGCATTTGAACAAGAATCAAGGTACCAACATCCAGATAGAAACTGATACGTACTTCTTTTTACTCTCGGGCTGATGATTATGTAAAGTGAACATAGAAAAATTACTGTTTTTTAAATTTGAGTGTCAATCAATTTTTACAAGGTGTACATTTTTGAGAAATTACTTTTTTTTCGCGAAGGACTTCATCCTCGGTAATTTAGACTATTACTATCATGTACTATTTTACGCTGAAGCAGCGTATTTGAACTGAGTGATTACAAATATCCAATTCTAGTGCATATTATTAGAAATATTTATTTACAATCTTTTTTTTTTTAATTGCGGCAAATTTAGTAATTTAAATTTACTTGAAGCTTGTGCCTGAAGGCTCAAACCTATGAACAAGTTAAGAGTAGACATTTATATCCAGAGCTTGTACCCACTGTAATATTTCACTGAAGAAGTCAAGGGAACTCTCGACAACTTCAAAACGCGATTCCTCTCCCTCTTTACTTTCAAGCTGTAAATCATGAACGATTTCTTGCGAGTCTTGATGACGCTTGCTTTAAATTTGTGGCTCAAAATCGGTCGTTGGGCACATCAAGCGGGTGTTAATCGTTAATTCACAAGAGTGAAGCGTCCTCCTGGTCTAGGACTGTAAAGAGGTCCTTGCTAAATGACTTGTTCGCGATGGTTAACAGCTCGATCCATCAGAGTCATCGTGCCGGGCCCGAGATGCGTGTACCTCCGACTCGGGTGACAACCTCCCTCTATTGCCACTGCCTCCTCCACAGGTCCCTGCTCTCCATGTAGCTCGCTTTACTGGACCAGCAATACTCGGGCCACGCTTCCTCAGTTCGCTTAATGCGGTAAGTGTCTTCAATCTCTTCCTTTTCAAGGAATGCTTTAATCAGCAAAATCTGGGTTTGAGTTTCTTCGCGCTCTAAATCCGTTACAACTCGCTTCCAGGATCACAGTTTTCCTTTCCACGGATTGCTCCATCGGTAAAATCAAAGTTTAGTGGCTGAACTAGTCAACCAAATAAATTATCAAGAATCTTAGTTCTATTTCATCTTCGAGACAGCCAACTTCGTCAGTGGTGATGCACTTTCGCATTCAGTTGAACCTGTAATTTAGGAGGGGCTGATATGTGTAGACATCCTCTCACCGAATAGCAGTGAGCGCTTGGTGTGTTAAGCTAAGAGTTCTAAACTCGTTGAAGAAGAGAAATAACACTCATTTCATTCACTCAGTAACTAGGAGCCGTTGGCTTGTTTTATTTGCAATCTACACTATTTTAGAGCCTCAGTGCGAATGCCATTGAATGCGTTTATTCACATAGTTAGAGATTTTTTGTTCAGCACTTAAAATCTAGGGAAATACTACAGATTTCAAGAAAATAATTTGGTTCATTACTTTTCATGGAAACCTTGAAAAGTAAAAAATTCACTTTCTAATTCAGTCAAACCAGTACCTGGAGAACATAATAATTTTTGTAGCTCTTTTAAATTTTTGCAGAGAAATATTAACCATGTCGTTGAGGGGCTTGATGAAGCAAGGGCGTGGCAGACTTCACGAAAGGTAACGCTCAAGTTTCTATCGCAGGATTCAATTTGTTTCCGGTTAAAAATTCAGCTTCGTACCGCTTAGTTTGAATAATATTCTAGTCCTTAAATAGATAGCTGAATTTTTTACTCTTCTCTGATTAAAGATGACTGAAAAATTTCTGTTGTTTTTTATGATATTCCACCCAGAAAATGAATTTAAGGAACATGGCATCCATGATTCAATCTTTCTTCGCAATTATTGTTGCAATGAATAAACTTTAAAACTATGTTGCTTTCTTTTCGTTTTTTACAAACGGGCATCATCTTTTTCAGGGATTATTAATCTCAATAATTCCTCACTTTCTGTGCAATGATAGACACATTTTGTTCCTTAAAAGTCAATTGATATTTCAAGTCTATTTTATCCGACCACATTCCTGATAAACGCTATCAATCGTAACAAATCCTGCAACTGATCATTCTAAGCGCAAGTGGTATAGGCGGTCCAGAGCAGGCACAGGAGGCGCTGCAGCTGAATACAGATCACTCAGCAGCAGTTTCTGAAGCCAACCTGCTTACCGTCTCGTGAGACACGTGTTGCATTCGAGGATGTCAGGCAAGACGATGTGGTTCCGATTTGACGTCACCGGCATAAATTACAAAGACTGTTGGCGTTTTCGTGGGAAAAGGAATTCTAAATTTTTTATAACATTCTCAGAGTACTTTGTGAATGTTAAAATCTCTCCTAGTGAGGTTCTTAATTGAAAGGCTCAGCTCGAAACAGTCCAAAACGTCATTCATAAAACAATTTAATAGCATTTTATGTACAACTTCATGCTTATTTATTGATTAACAGGAAGTAAAACAGCTTTCATGGAGTAGTTACATAATAGTGCTAGTATTGGACATTTTCCTAACAGAAATAATGAAGGATCTGCTGTAGGTTTGTAGTAGTCTGTACGAGTATTATTTTTTCAATATATGTTCTACTGAACTCTCAAAGAAAGAATTAGATTTGTTGACGCATATCGATTGCAAATGCAATATCTTTACAGGTATTGCATCTTAACATAAGCATGCTTCAAATTTGGTCTCCACTAAGAGGGTTCTCATTAGGTATTTTCATCATGAAATCATCGTTCATTCTCCCAATTAGATCCTTTCAGTTCTTTGGATAAAATAAATTCAGGCACATGTTAAATATTTGCGTAATAACCATAAATAAATCTGCCTTTTCGATGTTCCTTCAGACGAGGGAGCGTTGCGCTTTGCATCCAAGTTTTAGGGTTTAAATATTCAGACAAGCTGTTCATAAGTCAGCGCTAAGGAGAGCTACAGCAAAACTGGCGGGTGGGAGGTTAATCATCTGCGCTATGAGGAGGCTGTCGCGAGTCTCGTACCGGCCTCTGAATGATGACTTTATGGAAATGTGACAACACTTTAAGCTTTACATTAATGCATGATTGTAGGTGAGCTTAGCCACGTACTCCGTGGCAACGTTAATAAAGCTTCTAAATACCTCAAGATGAACGAGCTTGAACGTGTTGAGACAGAATCAATTAATTGAGGAATTTTGGGCATAAAGATTGTGCAGCCCCGACATGTTCGTCAACATGTTTTTCGCACCTTTGCCACTAATACGCTGGCTATAAAAAGGCAGAAATTATCGCATTTAATTTGTGAATTTATTCAACGCATTAACAGAGCTAATTGATTTGTACATTTACGATTAGTTGTAACACACCGTCAACACCTTTATTATTATAAACACTCCTTAAATTTGTAAATTAGGCGTTACGAATTCTAGTTATCACATGTCCAGTTCTCAGATATATGTAACCAATGAAAAAAGACTTGTTGAATAAATTCTTAAACACTGAAAACTAAATTATTCCGGCAGTACGGCTACTTTTGTCACTATGAGTAATTCATGAACAGGAACCTGTTTAATGAAAACTTGTAGAAATTATCTGAATTTTTTACCTCGCAAGTGGTGTCATAAACGATTATAGCAATTGAATTATTAATTTGATCGAATTTGATAGCAAATGTGCTCCTCATCATCGGCTTTAATGACCCGATTCTGTATTTTGTTTTTGTCATGTAACATAATTTGCTCTGAATGTACTTTATAGGTATCAAAATAGAAATCTTATTCACTGAAAGTGCATCGACTGACGTGAGTCATTACCGAAGCAAATAAGTTTAACGTTATGATTTAATTGACGAATGGTGACTTTTTTTTATCTGTTTTCCTCCCGGTGTTGAAAAACTGCAGTTTGTCTATACATGTGGGGTCCAACAGGTAAAGCATGAGCTTAGAGATGCGTGTTTACCAGTCTTTTAATCATGCTTGCTGATATTTGCTCATGTTAGATCACGGACTCATGCTCTGGCTTTTGGGCGGCCTAACACTTTTTGCGTAGCCATGTTGAAGCCTTGCATTCATTTGTCTCCTTGCTTGAAACTCAGCGTGGCGCATTCACACCTAGGGAATCGCAACATCTCCAGCGATGAAACTAAAGTGTTCGTATCATGCACCTAGATCTCTACGCTGAAAGTATCGCGATTTCTTGCGTGGGTCTGAAGAAATACCTAGCCAATCAGAAAGGCGATAGAAGGCAGCATGGCCAATTGCTCAGTGTCAGGCCAGAGAGGATGGTATGGGCTTGACTGAGGCGGCTTGGCAGTGTCGGTATCCACTTCTCCAACGACAGAGACTCGAAACTTGACTAGTATTAGTTAACTTAATGATTGCTCAAGTTCTATAGTATACAGTAAGATTGAGAATTCCAAAAACTTTCTGTATTTTTACTGAATCAAGGATATTCGTGAATTAATACTTCTGCGTCGAACATAGAAGATGACGCGATTGATCATTTTGAAAATCAAAGACTTCAAACATAAAATTGCTTAATTCAGAAGTTAAAAAAATGGATTTAAATTTCCTTACAAACAATTTTGCGAGTTCAAAAAATATCAGCAATTTTTATCAAGTGCAGGTTCATCAACTCATTAACAAATAAGTAACAGTATACGACGGATATTCTTACAAATGTAATGATACCATATTCCTTATATTGGAGTAACTTATAATCCTGATTAAAAATTTCTGTTACCAAAAATACTACAATTTTTTGTATTACTTAGTGCTTTTCGAAGATTCGGGATGCAGCTCAGCGTCGTAAATCTTGAAAAATGTTTGACGGTCATCTGAGGAAAAAATTGTTTGGCTAGCGTAACCTTGAATTGCAGCAGAAAGCTAAGTTCGGACAAGCTCTAGCATACCGAAGACGAGCTCTCCAATTTATGTTGACATACAAACTGCGTCGTAATGCGCCGCAATAAACACTCCTAATGCTACTGTTTAACTAAGCGAAACTGATGATCTCTACAACCTTTCTTCCAAAGCAGCATTAAGCGTGAGATTTATTCCACGGAGTGAGCGGTTTAGGAAGTCAACCGAATTCGTCATCTTTTTTCTTTCCGAAAATGGATGCTGCAGCTTCAACGAATGATGTTGCTTGCTTGCATGGCCGAAAACAGTTAATGGGATGTATGACTCTCACAAAGTGCCGTGCTGTCATCCAAGAAGCCTAACGCGACTGAGTTTAATTAACCAATGTGTCTGGTGACTTAGAACGCAATCAGTGAAAAGAATATCTGTGATGTCGGTAGTAAATACAGCTGTCTAAAGGAGTGCGCTTACTTACTTTACACGAAGCACAATCTGATAAAGCGCAAACAGAGCATTTTGCACGCTAATTTGCTCAAGCGGAAAACTATTCTAAATATAGTTTATGATCAATAGTGTGAAGAGTTATATTGTATTTACTTTGAATTTGGTCGTCTTCGCTGATCGGCTCACCAAGTCAGCGAGTTAAATGAGCCAACGTACTGCTGTGCACATTTGGACGGTCTCTTCTGCTTGCTTGCTTTGGGCACACTCTCTAGTTTTCTTCAAAGCCATCCTATTTCCATCGTCTAATTTAGCATCTAGCCATGCATTTATCATCCTCGAATCAGCATTCATTTTTTCTTGCGTTCTTATCATTCAACGACGTGCTTTTCTTCCAATATCAGCTTTAAAAAACGGCCATAATTCTGTATGAACTCTAATATTGATATTAGACGTTCATTTAGCATTTCGTTGCACGTCTTCTTTCCTGATCACACACCCTAGTGATGCGCGCTGCTGCCGCTGCTGGCAGGCCCAGCCCGGACACACGGAGATGGGTGCCCGATAGCAATTACTGAATCCTCGCGACTGTCGCTGAGGAGCGGCCGACTGTGACCACACCGTCGCCTCAACTCCTCGGCTCACAACTCTGCCGTCCTCCTCATACTCAGCAGTAGTGGCGTCATATTTGCGAAAATTTTCAGTGAAGTTATTTTTGCTCCAAATTGTGTATAGATTATTGGACTGGTATGCATATGGAACACCGTTTTCATTTTAATAAAAAAACGAGCATATAATTCATTTATTTTCTGAATGACAATGGTTGGTTTATCAATACTTGAAGAAAACTTTTAATGTGGGTAACTTTAGCGTACTTGTACCTTGAGATATTTGGTACCTCGCAATTACCTGAAGTAGCGGTCGTGCGCATAGTTTCTCCACTTGTAACTCATAACTGACAATGATTTGCATTTACAATATGATTGATTGTGACGACGTTTCCATTTATTTTATTCGGTCGAGGTACGTGGGTGGCTTCCATTATCATAAAAAATTTTCTCATAAAAATTTTTCATTGATATTAGAATAAATTCTTGATAAAAGCTAACCATGAGAATACTACTAATACTTCTTACTTTGACCTTGTTAATAATATCAGTAGCAATCAATTTGACAATGAATTATATGTATGTAGCCTGTAGTGAGCTACAATGATTTATTATTTCAATTAGGTTACCGTGCATCTACGTCAAGTGATTCATCACTTTAGGTTACCGTGCATCTACGTTAAGAGATTCATTACTTTAGGTTACTGCGTGTATGTCTACGTAAAGTGATTCATTACTTTAAGTTTTCGTGTGCCTATGGAAATAGATTCATTACTTTAGATTACTGTGGGTCTACGTAAAGAAGTTAAATGACTACTCATACACGGCTGATGCCTGATTCTGCAGATAAATCAAAGGCGCGTTGCTCTCATATCGCTCATCCGGCGACTCGGTTAGGCTCATTTGCGTGTTTATTTTGGCTGCTGATGTTATCTGATTAAGGTTTAACATCACAATGTTAAACGTAGATTAATGGACTACACTCATCGCTGGGTGCTTTCAAGGACCCTTCTCAGAGCGCTTCTGATCTTCGAAAAGAAACTGAGCAATCACTGTAATTAATTATATGAACGACAGTAATGAAATATGTAAGTTTTGAAGTACGCATTACATTCGCCTTAGATCCTTTGCATATGAAGACATTTTCCTGCAAACAATGCTGGCAAATATAAGAAATGAAAGTGAAATTTCATGATGAAATTTTTTTTAAGTTTAATTATGTACTTGATGGATCTACGATGTCACATAAAATGATGAAATTACTTGAAGATGTATTAGCATGTGAAGTTTGAAAAAGTATTATTTTCTTATAGTTTCGTATCACTTCATAGTTCTGAGCAGGATTTTTACTTTATTTCAAGTATTATTGAAACATAAGGTGATCACAGTATTTTATATTAACAAACTGGGAAGAGTAGTAAAAAATTACATATCGATAGCCATTTGGCATCATTAATTGCATTCTAATTGAAGGAAATTTTTATTTTGTTATTTGTAGGAGATATCTCATGAACGCAGCGACTAGGAAAATTAAATGTGAGAAGAAATTGAATACATAATAGAAACGCCCCTCTATCTTTGTGGCAAAGATGAATTCGTATTTAACGCATGAAAAATATTATGACAATAACTTACTTTGTTTTCAATTCAAAAAGTATCACGCTTACATGACCTATTCCACAATTTTCCCAATAATTATTCGTAAGAAACCATCAACCAGCCATCTAAGTACTCAAATAAATCAGCTCCTAGTATTTTTTAATAGCTGATACTATAATTTCAGTTTTGCTTTGACAAATGCTTATGTTAATTTATAATAGGCGTTTTACTTACTTACTTACGTCTTAACACCTCATACTCATTTTGGCTGTAATTACATGATTAGATACTACAAAGTTGCTAAAATATTCTTGTAAAAGATAATATAATCTATTTATGTTAAGTTTCTTTGGCTGTATTTGTTAGCATAAGTATGATATTCGTCAGCTTTGTATACATAAAGAGGTCCTTCTTTATTTTTTGAGCTTTCTTTGCACAACATTGGCTCCAAATGCAAGAAATATTCTCAATTATCGGTGTAATCACAACTAATGTTCCTCGTTCGATTTCTGGTTTCAAAATGCCTACTAGTGGAAAGAATTCGAGATGATATTGTATAATAAGAATGTAAAAGAAGATATTCACTCACACAATGTGTAAAGATTTTAGTCCAGTGAATAAATGAGAACCTTTAAATTTGTAATAACTCCTACGCAATCCTAGCAGACGCTCAATGTTTTAAATTACAGAAAACTGATACTTTTAATTCGAGCCTTACCTATTGAACCGTTGGTGGTCCAGAGGGTCTCCCGCTGCTCTGGTCGGGCAAAAGAATAACCTGTGCCGGTGAACCTTTTGGAACCATTCCGGCACCTGGCATTAAAAATGAATCTGTGGTAAACCTAGAAACTTAGAGCAGCTGGTATTGAGGATGAATATGCAATGGCTCCCAAAAAAAAAAATAAGACAAGGATCTGAAGTAACTTTTCAAAAGAGTAATTGGATTCAACGATACCTTTACACACATTATTGACGATGTAAACACGACTACGATATGAAACATATCCAACAACTCTCGCAGCTAAGCCATCCATCTAGTATTCATTGAGGAATGGAATAAATTCCTAAAATATACAAGAAACTCACTATCTTAAGCAGATTGTCTTCTTTTGGATCAATGAATTTCGGGCTTTACAAATTGAAGATTTTAACTGTGGTAAGAGACCAACGCACTAAAATAGGTACTGAAATTTTTCGTGTACATTAATTTCGGTCATTTATTTATCCCAAACCAAAACTAAGAGTCCTTTAGTGGATTTGATGTAGATGCGAGTAGCATTCGCTGTAATTTGTTTCAATATCATTTAGTTTCTGTTGCGCAACTATAAGACCAAACTATTGGCCCAGGAGATTCAATGAGAAGAATTTGTTTCTGTTGGTTACAGGCGATAGGGTCAAATTTAGCTCAGCCTGTCGAGATCTCCGTAGGAGGTTCAATTTACGAGGCACGCTTCCCTTCTAGTCGGTTTCTGGGGATGTTTTCCCACCTCTGGCGAGCTCCCCCGGGCTGTATCACTTCGAGTATCTCGCACTTTATACACACCTTACGACGCAGCGAGGCGGCAACCACCCGCTACGAGCGTAACGCGCATTCGTTAACAACGTGCAGGAACGCTCCACAGCGACGCTGTGGACATCGTAATGTCCGTAATGATTACCTCTTTAGCTTGCTGATACTTGCTAACTGCTCAAAACGCGATAAGCATCGCTGCTTGACTTCAAGAGAAGCATCAAGAGCAAAGCACTGGCAACCCTTGGTCTTCTTGACGAACCTATCGGAAGGATCGGTAGCTAAGGAGCATTGAAGTCGCCTTAATTTTATGCAATAGCACGGAGCTGATTCCTTATATGGCGGGCTGAATTATCAGCGCTCTTCAACTTAGCTTTGCGTCGTATTTATGGATTGTCACCTCTTCCATAAGAGCCTGATCTTTCCGTCAATTAGACTTCTTTTAGGAAACAATATTTATTTCAGTGATATTCCTAAGGAAGAGTCTGAGCCCAACAAACGAATGAAAGCCATTCACAAAATCTAACTTGATACAAGCTATGACCACTAAGCGTCAACCTAAAGTAAAGTAGTGGATTTTTTTCGATCGTTGGGCGCTTGAGATCAGTCGCAATCCTCTATAAACTCTGATTAAAATTTCACTAGCGTTCATTCGTGAGGTTCACTGACAGCCCTTAACACTGGAAATTATTTGGATGTTTGGTAACAATTTCACGGATGTCAACCTACACCTACACAAATACTTCGCTAAAATGCTGCTCGCACTATACTGGCATTTCTTCCTTTGGGACGTAAATGAATAGCCAACTAATGGAGCCACGTGTCAATACATTCAAAGCTTGTACAAGAGAGGAAATTTACGATTTGGTTCAAAGCTTTATTTACAAGAGATATTACAAATTTTGAAGCTAAACGATGTAAAATATTTAAACGAGCGAATTTTCCTTACAACGGCCTATAACTATAGAATTGAAAATATATTATTTCTTTTACATATACACGCGGATTTGACAGTTGTGTGACGGTAAAAGGATTTCGGAGTTTGTTCCTAAGCAGATTCAGTTTTAAGTTATTCTTTAATTATAATCTTATCTCTGGTACCTTAGCAGGATTTTGTATAAATTTTTATTATTGCCTTACATAGCTTTATCTTGAAAATGATTCATCCGAAAAACATAACTTCAAAAATACTTTGCTTATGTATGTAATATTGATCCCGAAACGATTGTAAGAGTACGAACGTAATCTTTGCATTTGCTTTATTTATTATTATACCTCACTTGTGATAAAAATAATTCCTATAAAGATGACATTAACGTTAACTAAATTAGACTTCATACCAACATATATTGAGCCTGATTTTCTTTCTGTACACTTTCATTGTAAGTATACGTTCAAAACTTTTATTCGCCTTCTGGTTCACAAACAAATGTTTAAAATTATCATTCGCTTCCTATCATAATACTGTAAGACTAAGGGAGCCTCAAAGCGCAAAAAATATGTGAAATCTTTAGTCACAGTTTTCAATCTTAAAACTTCCGGCCACAACCGTTGATTGACGATTAAAGGAAGAAAAAGCGAAGCGAAAGCATGGTTTCTCCTAATAATAAGTCTGCAAAAGGTCGTTTGAGTCGACCTGCACATTCTCCGGGCACCTCATATTCAAGCTACCTCAGGACCATTTCGTCATCATAACGGTCCCAATTTGCGAAACCCCGTGTGAATTTTTCCTCCCTCAACCCCCTGGGGGTTTACCTTCTCCCACGACATCCCTCTACCCTGTGGAAACTCCAGCATGTCAGCACATGACTGCTCCTCACCTTGTGACCCCTCGTGCTCCTGGTAACCTGACGATAACGTGCCAGTTTCGCACGGTAACTTCTTCTTTTTCCGAGCTTCCCATCATTTAGCGTTAGCCTTGTTGCGGTTCTACCGAACACTTTGTTTAACCTCATTTAACTCGAATGTAACGGTATCGTTGGGTTACTAAAAAGGAGTCTGTCTTGACGGTCAAAATTTTTAAAATTAAATTCATTACACTGATATGGGATATTACCCTGCAAAGAAAGTAAAAGATGCTGTTTCAATCCATGTACAAGTAATTTCCTTGTGGGTACTTTAATTTGTAGTAGATCTGTTTTATGGAATAAAATGAAATGAATTTCAGTATTTAGTAACATTAACGAAACCCCAACACAACTTGAATTTCGAAGAGTCTCTGCTCAAGAAACGAGCCTAGTTTGTCAATTTAAGGTAAATATTAGAAATACTCGAGAAATAATACATGAAACTTACCTAATTACTTCACGAGTGTCTTGTATAATAAGCCGATGGGACCTGAGTAGTGACTGAACTACACTTATAAAACGTCAGCTGGAAATAGAGTTACGTTGTTGAGAAATCATGGGAAGCAGGGCAACGAGGTGAGGTGGATGTTACGAGACATTCCTTGGTATTTTTTGGCTAGGATTTCACAGTAAATATCACTTGTAGTGTAGGAATTTTTGCAGTCTGTCATGTTGATCTTGCCAGGCTTTGTGTAACGGGGAGGATTGTAGCTTTCAGCTGAATTAATATATCGTATAAAAATAGCTTAAATCAGTTTAAGGGCTCAGATTCCTTAAATCCTTAGATTGCTTCATGGTATTCATGTTAAATCAGTATGTGCTGCACGGTGGGTAATTTGCCAATTTTGGATTTCAATTATTTCTACAATGCCGCCAAACCAATGGTCATTTAAATTTCAGCTCGTTACGTTCAATAGTGGGTTTGCAAACCTCAATCCTACCAAATATTTTCACTTCTGTGTTTTTGCTTCAGTGAAACGCACAAGAATGCCCAATGCTTCCCGTGAATCTTTTTAATTCCCCCTCTAAAGCCATCCCAGATGCCACAGGCTTCGTTGAGCGAGTAATAGTGGGTAGTTTCAAACAATTAGAGAGACCCTTGTGCACGATGCCGACATCAACCCGTGATATATGAGAGACTCCAGAAATTGCTGCTGGGAGCCGTGGTGGTACCTAGTCGATGAGGGGTAGCTCTTATATGAGGAAAGAAGTAATTTTCAAGATAAACCAAATTGATTGAAAAGTATAGATGTGTAATTATTTAACTGACTAGTTGTCAGAGCTTGATTTCACTGAGAAACTGCTTACAGAATTGAAAACAAATCGGACCTAAGTCATGCTTTTCGTGTGTTCTAACTTTTCTAACATCAAAAATAGAATACATTTCTGAAGCCCTAATCAAGTAACGTTAGCATCTCAAGATGACCATCGAAAGAATGTTCTTCAAGATCTAGACTCACTTTTTTATGCGTGTGAGTAATTGTTCAGTAAACTATCCGAACATATTTAACTCATTCGTGTACTCCGATGACAGACCTATCGTGAAGCACTGTATTCTTTTCGCTGCTGTAGAATAATGACTACCTTTCAATAAATTGAATGATTTCTTTTGACCAATTATATAATCATCATAAGTGCTGAAAGTTTTAGAAAGTACTGTCTCTTCGCTTTACTAAATTCAACTCGTTTATGACTAGCAAATTGCATACGCTTTAACGCGGGAGTGTCATCAGGTGCATGTCGTTGAAATATACTCATACCCTCACCAACTCGAGCCTGGAGTTCAGAGAAGTGACTGGATTGGAGCCAGTCTTGGCCCAGAGTTACGGTCCGACCTCTGACCTGAGAGCTCAAGTAGAGCCTCAGCCTGCTGTTTAACACCCTCTTCCCTAACTAGAAAACCTGCAGCAGTATAACGTGCCTGCACAATTAGCGTTCTTTTGGTAGCTACTGGATGTTTTTAGGTACATTATCTGTGAAGAAACTAAGGGCGCAACTGCCGAATTGCATTGAGAAAGTGCCTCAACTTCACCTTGGGTATCCATCAAATTTATGACTTGTCAAAGGTATTTTGCAATTAGGTGGCGAAGGCCATCCGCTGGGAAAAAACTCATAAATTAATTTTGATTTTTTGTGTTCTTTATGAAACTCGAAAATTCCTGATCAGAAAAAATATTTTACTCCTGACAGTGTATGCTTGGATTATTTATCATTTCGTATTACGCAACTTTACTGTTCAAAGGTATTCAGGAGGAGGTAAAGTTGCCGGCAAATTTGGATTGTATTTGTTATAATTTTTATAATACTCTTTTAATACTCTGGCGTGGTGGTTCATGTTAACGAATGACATCTAAGCTTCTATCAATAACAAAAGAGTCATCTGATACATATATTTAGGTAAGTTTGAATTGAGTAAAATTGAAAGTCTATTTTTACAAGGGTCAGATTTTCCCAACATATTTCAAAGATTTTTTTGGATTCCAAAGACTTTTATTTTCATTTTTTTTACTGACCAAGAACAAAATTAGAAGATACGTACTTGGTGAGATCCAGCGAAGGCAGAACGAAGTAGCTGCTAGCCTCCAGGGCTGTCTAGTGCGAAGGTTCACGTGCGTCTGCAAGATTCTTTTGACAGGGAATTTCTATGGAGGAATGAAGATAGTTTGCTAAAAAAATCACAAATACTGTAAAATATGCAACAAAATAAATGCTCCTCAGCCTCTTTTAAAATTCCAATTTAGGTTGTCCTTTCGGTAGAGTTGCGGGGCGATTACGTAGTTTTGAATTTCTTGCGGACATTCTAGGGTGCTCCTTCCCGCACCGCACCGCACCACGCACGCCCGAGCTTCTCTCCCTTACCTTGTCACGGCCTCTCATGGAACTTTTCTTCTCGCCCGCACATAACTAAATTTCTCGGTGAATCTGCGCACGTTAAGAAAAAACTTGAGAAAAACTGCACTCCTATGGGAAGCGCCACAGAGAAACAAGGCGAAGATCAGCAATGAGAGGCAGGTATGAATGTTACGAAACATGGAGTACGATAGTTTTTATGGAATGACCTTCAGGGGTTAATGTCATCTGGAAATTTTTGCCTATATAGCTGGCGAGATCACTGTACCCATAAATGATCATCTGCAATGCCATGGACTGTAAAAGGAACGTTGAAACATCGTTTACATTTTAAGGCTAAAAACATTTCCCTGAACTTTAATTAAGTTTATCTCGGTAATGAGTTTGCCAGCAATTTTTTATTCTAAATGAGCTTTTATTTTCATACTTATTATTATAGTACTCCAGCGTATCCACTTCGATATATAAAATTGAATTCCATATCGCGCAAGCAAGGGCTTTCTAGCAATTCGTTCTTTTGAGTCACCGTGTCTATAAACAAAATGGTCTATAAAGCTACAGAGTTAGTTGTTTCAGAGCTCTCCTGAGCATGAACCAGCCACGTTCATTGAAGTACTTCTCCCTAACAAACTCGCCAAATATAATACAAATGAATGCAAATTGACGAGATGTATGCGGCGGGCTGCTGAGAGGAGCCTTACTCGCCGAGGTCTGCGCCTGCGTGGGTGATCGCGCTCAAGATGTGAGCTTGCGTAAGATTCTCCCAGAGGCGTCCGTCACAACTCTGGCTGATTTTCAATACCATTACACTTTTGATTAGGTTCTGTTGCCATCACTAATTGAATTCGAACAAGGTCTCTGAACGGCAGAGAAGAGACCAAGAAGTTGTGGTGGCGTTGGTGAAGGAGAAGCTCCAGCTCGTTATCGGAGCGCTCTCAGTACGAATAATATTAGCATCAGTTACGAAGGAGGCAAAGAGAGCGTTGAGAGCCATGTTTATATCTATAGCCTTAACATAGACTTCTATGCTCTTTGATATCGAGAGAGGCGGCCCTTGTGGGAGCCTCTATTTATAAAAGGGTGTGATGATGAAGTGCGCGATGCTCGCCGAATACTAAACACCTGTCTTGTTAGTACCCAACGTGATAATATTGCTCATCAAAACTTCTACATAAATATTCCTGGGTATTCCGAAGAACATTATAAAAGATACGTCACAATTCTGATACAGTTATTATCCAGTTAATTTTAATTGGTTGTACATTCCTTTAGTTTTAAGTAATACACTAAACTTTTTTAAATCACCATTTTATTTCTGCTATGAAGGTTGATCATAACAATGAGTTGCCAAGCAACCATCATCAGCATTTTTGCAAGAAAATAATTCAAAACTCTGAGATGAACATGAAAGACTATATTAATAAATTTAAAACTTCCATATGTAAGTCTGACACCTGATTCCCTTGTGTATTACATCGTTCAGTTTGTAACGAGTTATCGAGCTCAAGCGCTTCTTACAATGAATTTTTCTACTGGGTTAATAAAAAATTACTGATAAATGTGAAGTACTACAAGCAACTTGTTCAGGCGCTTGGTTCCCATGCATCGCAAGAAACCTCTCAGTGCAGTAAATTCTAGCAGTGACGTAGCCTTTCATATTCTAGAGCTAACATCTCGAATTTTATGGTAAATTAATCTTGCAAGCGCTGGTCAGCATCAACAGAAGCGTCGTAATAAGCAGTGCACACAGTTTTTTCAGATCAGGAATAACAATGCAACAGTTCAAGAGTTAATGATATTTAGGATAAATAGACGTACTAACGTGATTACAAACATTGAAGTCACTCAAACGTGGACGTTTCTGGTCTTTATAAATTCATCTTCGGTGTCTTTAAAAAGAGCAGTTTTTGAATAATATCCTGCAAAATATAAAAAAAAATACTGTACTCAACAATTCACCCAATAAAAATATGAATGCCACGACCCCTATAACTTCTATTATTAAAAAAATGAATTTCCTGCACAGTGACTAACCAGCAAGATTAAGGCTGCAGTGTAATTGGTATGACTGCTGCTAGTGACTGCTAAAACCTATGCCTCTGGCACTAACCGATGGTTCTTAACGATACTTCGGGCACCGATTTCTTTTATATTTATGGTCATCTCGGGATTGCGGGGACCTTCGTGTGCGCCATGCACCTCGATATGAATCACTCAATTAAGAGCAGCGTTGCTGGGACCCGCTCTGTTTGATCTGAAATCTATTGTAACTGAAGGGCGTGCTTTAATGAGAGACTACACGACATTGCACGACTTGGGCTATGTATACTAAGCGAGTTTGCGTATAATGATGAAGCGAACTGCCTATTGGGATGCTGGCCGCAGCCTTCCAATTCATGTCTCAGGCATATCCTGCGAAGAAACTCTTGCTGCTTAGGGAACATGATTGGGTCACCCTATTCGTTGTGTATGAAAAATTAGCTCAAATTAAACTCAGAAAAATCGTCTAAAATCAGATATAAATAAGAATACGTGAAAACGGTAAGTGGAATTACCGTTACGAACAGATCTGGTGTTTCAACTATGCCAAATTCGTCATGTCATTCATGTTTTCTGTTGAGGTAATTGTTTTGTAAATGGAACACTCTAAATGCGGATTACTAGTTTATGAATGCTTGAGAATAAGATAAGTGAAATAGAGAAAAATGTAGGCGATCCCTCTTTAGGGGAAGCCTCGTGTTATTATAACACATCGAAAGATATTTTTCAAATCAAAAGTGCACTCGTTTGTTCCTTTCAAGCCTTTATGGTAGTTGGAGGAAAACTGCTTTGTCTTTACAAAAAGCCATTAGTAGTATTACAAATGAATATTTATGCAATTAAGGCGTAGTACAAGTAGTAGAATGTTTTCAGTATTCCATGCGGACACAAAGAAGGCTAACCGCAATGACGCCGTGCTCTACTCACGACGAGAATACTCGATGCATTGCAGTTTGTTTTAGAAGGCGCATTCCAGGGAGCACCTGTAATGCACAAGCGTATGTACATAGCTTGAATGGGGCACTTACCCATGAAACCAGGTCTTACAGTCCTCCCACTTATGCATCAGGCCAGTTTGAGTAAACTAATTGCTCAGCCCAGGCTAGTTGTCCGCAATTAAAATTCTTTAAAGAAATGCTTTCCAAGGAATGAATTTAATTAGTTAAGCATATGTCCAGCAATTGTTCCTCTGTCAGCAAAAGTTCATAAGGTACCGTATACTTTCCTCCTGTAATTATTGCTTAATAAATTCTATACGATGTTTAATATTTTCGACAAGCAGGAAAATGATAACAAAACTACAATGACCTATTTGTTCATACATATATCAGGTGAAAGAATTTTGCGAATGGAGTAAGATCCTCCATTCTCGATTCGCTCAAAAAGCTCGGCATGGACCCGCCGAAATCGTCCTAAAATGCACCACGTGAGGCACTGAAAACTATCTTTTTCACGATTCACACGGTCTCACTTCCTTGATCAATGGATATCTGTTTTATCTATTTTACAGATGGCGCATCCGGACGCTGAAACTCCCTTTATTTTAATTAACATTCTCTGTCAAGCACCAAAACTCTGAGCTATGCTGTCCCTTCTTCCGTTGACGGAGACTCTCATGAATCGATGGAAGTAAATCTACTTTGCATATCAGACGTATGGACATGAAAAGGTCAAGCAAATCATTTTTTGTCATGACCGACCTCGGCCATTTCACTAGTTAAACATTAAGATTTATAACATTTTTTTCTTTTTGTGCTTGAACACTCTTGCTTATGGATTTCTTAAAAGTGTTTTGAGTAATTTATAATTATGCAAATTTTATTATTCATGAAATAATTTATTATCCGAATTTTAAAGTAATGTAAGGAATATATTCAGTAATCCGTATGACCTCAACAAGTCCATTCTATTTATGCATAAATTATTATCTGGGATATATAGTGGAGGAATTCTTTGTGCTGAGTGCAAGTACCGATTCTCTTTTTAATTATAAATGTTTTATTTCATATTCGAAGTGCACGTGTGGCATAGGACTATTCATATTTAGAAGCAATAGTATATTTTTGACTGTCTTCGCCTCGAATTGTGCCCTATATATATTTACAACCTATTTCCTGCAACGATGTGAAAAGTATTCTAAAATTAATCGCTACTTTAATCAGGATGTTTATTTAGAAGTAACTCATTCTAAAAATTGAATGCTCTATTTTCAAACATCTCTAAAACAAAGTTTAATATAATACCTTATTTTAAAATGATTTTTTGCTTTACAACAATCCTTCATATATATGTATATATATATATATATATATGTATGTACATAGCTTGAACATGGCACTTACCCGTGAAACCAGGTCATATATATCAGAAGCGGTTAAAAATATTTGACCAGCTTGATAACTTACCACAGCTTCTATACCGAAGCATACTGAAATACAGCAATCGTTCATTTGAAAGTAAAGTACTTAGTTGAGGTCCAATTTCTCCTCCACATGGCCCGAAACAAGACCCAAAGTCCACTGCTGTCGACGAGTCTCGGCTCCTTTTCAGTCAAAAGATTCGAGCTTGAATAAGAGGCTCCGCCATGCATTTTAAAAAGACGCAATTAGTCACGGATGTTAATTAGGAAATCATTTATTGGTCATCACTAAAATTGAGCAGCAGTGGTTGGATCAGCGATGATTTAAATGGCAGTTAAGAAAGGCACGACCGATGGGCGATTATCAAAAACGAGCGTTAAGCTATCGGTTAGGAGTGCTTCACAAGATCGGGCTCAATGCGCAAAGAAATTTTTCCGAGCACGAGTAGGGAAAAAGATCAAGAATTTTTTTTAATGAGTTCGCGCTGAATTATGGTAGACAATTTGAACGTTAACAACGTAATATTTTCGTCACCTGAAAGTAAGAGAAAGATTTACTAACTAAAAATGATTTGTTATAGTCAATAAAACGTTTCTTGCTTATTCGGTGAACAAGACGAACATCGTCGGCGTTTGGAATTGGCACCTGTGACAGTTATTCAAATCTGAAGTGAAATTACTCATCGACTAACGTTTTGCTCGTAAAAAATAATTTATTGGTATTTCATTATGGGGATATTTACATACATTGCTCCAACGATCTTTGTGAATACTATTAACTTTCTCATATTTATTAGTGCAATAAAAGCATTAAATGTTCGTTCAGTAGCTTATAACTAAATTTTGAATAGAACATCATCGTGCCTTCATTCAGCCTTTAAGACGATATTGAAGGAGAAAGTACATATACATATGGTTTATGCGTATTGCCAGTTCCTCAAATTTTATTATCATACTCGGCTAAATTAATTTTCGAATGGTCCAAGAAGAGTGTGTGTAAAGTTGTCAACCACCGTGTTTTTGATCGAGTTTTGCCAGAAAATTTGGAAGAAGCACTCTGAGGTCTCACACAATCAGACAGCTGCTGCGTCTACTCGTATCGCGATAGGTTCCATTTGCAATTCCTCGGATGAGAAAACATTTATTTTTTTATTTATTTTATTGCAATCCATTAAAGTCGTATGTGTAGTCCTAATTGTGAACAAGTAAGATTGAAAGGCAGAACATATGCATTGTGTCCATTAGAAAACAATTTCTCGATTTCATGCGTAATTCATGACGCCTTTTGAAGAATATGAGGCTAATTCAAACGTTCATGGTGGATTATTTCTGTAAGTGGTTCGCCAGATTCAACGCTGTTCCGCACATCTTGTATTGAGCGCTACTATTACTGTACAAACCTTGAACTCAACCCCTACCATAGAAAACTTCAGAAACCTTTTCAATTTGGCTTGACACGAAACCCAATGAAGCCGCTGTATTCAAAGATATTCTCCGTAGTATTTATTTTAATTTACTTGTTATCCTGAATGCAAATTGCATCTCCATCTTGCTTACATTATGGCGTCGCACAGATCATTAGCAGCCTATGCACTGCAACACTTAGGTCTTGAGCTCGGCACTGCTTTTCTTAGATGCGTTGCCAGTATTTTTACGCTCTCTCATTTGTAATTAGCATATTGCCCGGCTAATGGGGACGTGATGCAATTGCGTGCCTTATAAGTTCATGTAAATTTCAGAGGTTTCAACTCCAATTCCCTCCATGAGTACTGTTTGTCCTTTTTTGACCTTGTCGTTTATGAGTACCGTATAAGGAGCCCGGACCCTGTTTGTAACGCCCTTCAGTCTTCCAGTTTTAGAACCATTTACAGCGAGACCTTAAATACTTGGTCATGATATTGAGCTCATACGCTAAAGTCCAACTCGCACATGGTTCGTGACATAAAACGCAAGCCATAAGTCAAAACGGTGCCTAACATCGCAGCCATTGCTTGATGCTTGGTGTCTGGTACCCGAGTTGCTGGTGACATGCGCTGGCACGCAAACCCCGAGGTTGGAAGGGCGAAACCCTCAGCTTGCGAGGGTTACCAGAGGTCGCACCTATAAACAGGTAGCCGTGGGAGAGGGCGTGGGAGAATTTGGAACTCGTTTTCCCTTCTTTTTGCTAGAAGCCCGAGCAGGCAAGACTGCGCTCCGTGTGTGCTCACTTTCCTGTGCAGCCGCTAGCTGATTTAGCCGACCCGTTAAAGTTCAGGCACAGTTTTACTTCTAACGTCTTACGTGACAGATTTTTCGAAAAAGTACATCGTTTGTAACAATTTCTCCGTATGTTCATCGGAGAACCGAATGAACTTTTTCCTACTGTGCAGTTGAAACGTGAAATTAATTTTCGGTAATTCTTATTCAATTGTGAATTATTACCCATAAGTCCAAGATGATGAACCAAATTTAATAATATAACTGTTCGCATTACGATCAGAATATACTCGTTTGACTCCCCAATGTGAATTTCTTACTTGAAACGAATGCTGGGATATTTTTCTTACGTTAATACTCGAAGCAAGACATATGTTGTGAATGTATTTTCTGTCACAGTCAAGACGGGTGAGCCTAAATTAACGAAAACACCAAGAACGTGATGTCATGTTTTTCAAACTCTAACCCTGAGGCCTCAACGATCCATTTGACAAATCAGACTGTCCTTTACTGTCTTAAACATTTCATACTCAAGATGATAAATGTTGCAATCCCTTTTAGTTTAAATAAAATAAATTTTGTTTAGCAAAACTTCCTAATTTCAAGATAGCAATTAAAGATCTATATTCCAATGTCACACATGTACAGCCAAGCGCTGTATTCCCTGCAAGGCCGCAAAAGGTATGTGGGTTACGCTGGATGGCCCTGAGTAGAACACAAATGATGATCATACGCTGTTGCTGCCGCTGCTGCTGCCCCCGCCGCGCAAGTTTCACAACAATTTCCAACATGGCGGTTATTCGTGGCCTTTTTGCGCATTTAGCAGAGGGATACAACTCTTCAAGAAGATACGAGGGACGCAGTCTGACATTAAATCAAAGTAATCAAACTTGCGACACTAAAACAACATTGCTGCCGGCTAAAGTTCATAGAAGATATTCTTCAGCGAATGAAATTCATTGTATTTAACTACATCATGGTTAATTAACATTTTCCTTGTCGTTTTCCTCCACTGCATTTTGTGCTGATTATTCAGAACCTAGTTATTCTGTACTCATTTATCCACTTCCCTCACTGGAGGGTGAGATTGGCGAACACTTCATCGCAGGCCCGCTTCCTCTTCTGTCACCAAGTTCGTGTCGCGGATGTGGCGGAAGGCGCGGAAAGAGCGCAAGAGAAAGCGTCGAGTGTGCGATACGATCGCTTATTTCGATAGGAAAAGAGGAAGCAGAGGCGACGTCAAGTACCACTGCAGTCATGAAGCTTTAGAAAGTCTCGTGCCTTCGCCGTAATGCCGTCCTGGGAATAGTCTCTCGAACCACAGATGAATTCTGTTAATTTCTTATGAGAAATGTAATGCAACACAATCCTCAAAACTAGCGGCATGCGTTTTAATCTACACGTGGGGTTTTAGTGAAGTATGCATTTTCCTCATGGCAAAAAGTGTAATTGCTTAAGCATTAGTACATGATTTATGAACTATATTGCCAGATGATGCAAAATTATCGATATCCCAATTGTGATGCGAATCATAGAAAACTTTAACCGAACTTGTACGTCAGAATTGCAAGTTTATTGCACTTCATACACTAGTGAAATGCAGGATAAATATTTATTTACACATGCTTTCTCGTACTTACTTTTTTGCTTATAAGGCAACGAGCCCCAATAATTCTCAAGGGCTAGATAAATTTGAGTATATTTCTCAAAAGCATGTAATTAAAAATGATATTCAATGCAGAATTTTTTCGTATTTATTTGAAGCGTATTTTTCCCCTTACGGCTAATATTCATCGTTGTCATTTTCATACCTCGACTTCTATTTCTCTCTGGCGCTATACTCAAACGAAATTAAGCTTTGACTCCATTTTCACGCTGAACTTCACACATATCCCTGAGAACCAAGTAGCTGAAGTGGATGGGTCGTACATTGCTACGGAAGGACAGCAAGATTTGGGGAATGAAACGCGAGGGAAGCCTCTACACCAGTAACAAATAAACCCCTTCCACGTAACGTATCCCCAACAACTCAATAACGAGTACCCAAATACACCAAAGAATATTAATATTTTCGCATTCTTCTTAGAATAAAACCAATCAAGTGCCCCTACATATTCGTTTGTTGGGGGCTCTGTGGAGAGGTGAGAAAAAGTGAGAAAAAGTGCTACGACTCTCAGGATTACTGTGGCGTGCGAGTGAAGGTTTCCTGAGGTGAGCAATACTGGGCCTTATTTTCCAAAGGAACGTTTCGCGGAAATGCTCGTGAGTGGACTTGAGAAGGCAGTAAATCACCTTCCGCAGAACCGGCTCCGGCCCCGGAACGAACTGATCCTCGCTTGATGATCATCCAAATCAGTGATTTTCGCCTTAGATTGCCAAGTGTCATCGAAGTTGGGATCGAATACCTTTCGATGTGTCATCACATTTTTATTACAGGGTAAATTGATTATTTGATTGGAATCTTCATCTGACTTAGTCGTTTCTCCTAATTCACACACAATTTTGATGATATCTTTCATAGGTGAGGAAATTCTGAGTTACTTCTTATTTTCTATGATACTCCTTGTATTTTCCATTTACTCCAACTTCATTTCTATCTTATTTCCAAAAATCTTATGAATTTAGCATGGAAGATTGGAATAACATCCACGCCTCATGATATTTTCTAGGTGTATTAAGTACTCTTGTCCAAATTACACAACTGTGATTCCTACAATTCCCATCAATTGAAAAGTTAGAGACAGGTTTGCCAAATATTCCTGCACGAAATTCATTGCTTCAAATATAGAGACGAATTTTAATACACTGACCGGCAATACATCGACAAATTTTAGCGCCGGCATTGTCGCCCTCACGGACCATTGTTCACGACATAGTCAAGCCTCGGTCTCGTAGAGTGATCAAATTTTCTCCAGAAACTCCTGCGAGCGCAGCCGAGGTCTCCGTGTGAACGACCGGGACCACCAAAATTCTGTCGCGTTGCACAATTACGGAAACTCTCGCTGAGTTTGACGCTTAAAACTGAAAGTGATTTGATTCTATTGCAGGAACGGTGCGCATGATTTGGTTTTTCAGGAGCTCAAGTCTCTTCAGGGAGCCTGCTTTACCATGTCGACGCTTTTTCCAGTTTGTCGCGTACTGCGTGTAATTGAAGTTGTTTGCGACTCTGAAATGAATGTTGCCAACTACGGTGAGTCGTATCATCGATTTCCGTTGAATAAGTACTTCATGACACTCCAAGGATCAGCTAGCGTATGTTTCTTTTCCATGAAAACTCAAAAAATTGGCATGATGCTCGTTGTGTTCACTTCTACTCCTCGAGAAAGGCCTAGAACTATTCACGAGGAATAAAGAATATTTTCATCGCAGTGCTAATCTTCTTTCCCTCCATGCTGCTTCTGTCGTTTGTGTGTACCCTTTTGCACATCACTAAGTCCATATTTGCAGTCCAACTCCTATCTTTAGAACTTATCAAATACTAGTTAATTGTTTCCTTCACCAAACTTACTTCTCGAAATCACGCATGACATCTTTTGTCCGTTATTTTATCTTATATGTTATATTGCTCATCATGTTTACCTCATTTACTTTTGTACGACTCATTCTTTCTTATCAATATCATAATATCTAATCTTATCGAATTGACTTTCATAATTTACCAGATTATGTATTTCTATACATCCACAAGTACTCTCAAAGTCTTTTGGATTTGATTCCCATTCTCGACAGCATTCTTTGTTACATTGCATCTATCAGTGGGTTCCTCACCCTTTTGAATCACTCGTTACCAGAAACAACTCCTCACTATTCGATCTCGTTCATCGAGCTCCATTTCGTGCACCTCGTGTGGTCCATCCCATCTACACTCATTTGAATTCGTTACTTGCTCATTCACGCTCACTGAATAATATCGCTTTACCCACTGACTCCCATGGGTCTCCATGTTCCTTGGAGGGAGTAGGTGGGAGTAGGACGGAGTGGAAGGGAGGGAGTGAGTGGGAGAGACGGAGTGGGAGGGAGGGAGTCCCTCCGCACCGCCAGCAAAGGTCACTCCCAGACAGCGGTGTCACTCACGGACCAAAGTTCAGTGACTCAGTAACGCCCGCCGTCCCCCCAACGCGTTACGCGCTGAACTCCAGCGGTCAAAGGCTGTCCATTTCGCATTCGAATTAAGATACCGTAATGTCAGTGCTGTTCTGTTATTTTGCACTGTATTCTGTCAATTTATGTTATTTCTTATTGCCTGAGGCGGGAAAAAAATTATAGAAAATTCTGTTGTTTACCTAATGGATTTCCAGTAATGGCGGTTCCTTATTGGATATCCAGTTCGAACAAGAAAACACCACGAATGTTTGGAAACTTGTTCATACTGAATAATCTTTAAAACGTAAGAACATCTTTTCACCTTTTAAACTGTTTATACTGCATTTTTATTGGCCAGTTTTAGCTTATATTCTTTGGGAAATGAAAAAGCCGTGAGGTTTTTTGAATAGAATTGTGTTGTCCTCATTCCACCTAAGGGCAAATAGCACGTAGTCCGCCCAAGGCAAGAGGTACCAAAGGCCTAATCCGCTGAGTAAAGCACATTTGTGCCGACACTACATTGTGTGACTCAGCATCTGCTCGGTCGTGTGTCAAGGGTACAAGGGTGAGGAAAATAGGAGATTTCTCCTTCCGAGCGAACTTTCCCCCACACAGGAACCTCCTGGTAACACAGGTTGAAAATGCTAATATCTACTTATATATTTTTGTGAATCGTACTTTTCTATTATAGATAGTTATTTATATTGAAAGCATTAAGAACCGTTTGTAGCATTGCATGAGATGACCATTGCCTTGTGGTTAATGTTCTCACTAAACGTCGAAACGTGTTTCTCGCAGGGCTCTTTGCCCTACGAAATCATAAAAATATTTTACACTGTGGGCAGTGTACGAGTATGTATTTGCTCAGAAAATATTTATTTTTACTCACAATCTTAGATTTGTCAGTGAGAGATTAAAACTTTCACGAATTTTTTAAGTGATTGACTTGAATAAAAAACCAAGCATTCCCTCCAAAATATACGTTAACATGCGAGACCGCCTTCAAGTTTAGTAGTAAATTTTGTGCGATAATCATTTCATTCACCCTGTTTCAGATCGTTGCAATTCTGCATTAATTAAGCCACCATTTTGCCATGTACGAGTAGCTGGACACAGAAAGAAACGCGTTATCCGGTTCCGCTCTACTTGACTGTATTTAAGAACCCGCACAGGTTTTTATTCTGCGGTTGCCGTAACTCGCTTTTGAGTAAAGCGCTGCGTTCCCAAGGTCTGAGAGCGGGCTCCTGATACCGATTTTGATTGAATATATTCTGAAAGTAGTTCAGATGGAGAGGAAGCTACTGATCGGGGAAAAATATTAGTATTGAAGTGCTGTAAAATAAATTATACTTATGAAACTGCAAGAATCAGAGTATATCCATATCTAAGCATGTACAAAATATATTAGCGAAGGTTCTCCAGAAAAGTTTTTTGGATGAAATGTTCACCAACAATCACACGATTTTAAAAATAACAAATTGCTAGAGCCAAATGTAGAAGAAGAGCCCCATGCACATAGAGATCCATGGGATAGTGCCTTACCCAGTTACAAGTCACAGAACTCCTATTTTAAAAATGTACTATCCATTGAATCCTGGTTTTGGGATGTATGATCACTCACACCACTAGACATGTAGTGGGTTCAACACCCACAACTCCAGAATACAAGTTATAATCTGAGCCTTGCGGTAAATAATAACTAAGTCGTAGAAAGTATAGTTTGACTCAGTTCTAAGAATTTACAACCGTGCTGCCAAATTCTTCTCATGGCACGCGACTGTGAGCGTGAAGCCGGACCTAAAAATATGGATCCCAGCTCTCCCAAAAGCATAAAATAAGACACAAACAAGAGGAGATTCTATCTGGTGTCCAAGGGATTTAAAAATATAAGGTAGAAATGATATTATTTAAATAAATTTTCCGTTTCATAGGACAAATCTACGCAATTGATGGAGCGTGAGACGGGCTTTAGGGCCAAATATATTTCATTGTGCTTCAGTGAATGTAAAGAAAAGTCAAGTGTTTGAAAAATAACTCGTCCAGTAGAATATCACACTCATGCTGAGCGCTCATCGATGTGACACTATACAATTCAATAATGGTCCATACTTCCGACGGCAGTTCTTATGTTCAAGTCTATACATATCCGATGGCAGTTCAAGTGTTCAAGTCCGTACGTCCAATGGTGGTTCAANGTGTTCAAGTCCATGCATCCGATGGCAGTTCAATTGTTCAAGTCCATAATCCGACGGCAGTTCAAGTGTTAAAGTCCATGCGTCCGACGGTAGTTCAAGTGTTTACTTCATACTCCTGATGGCAGTTGAAGTGTGCAAATCTATAAGTCGGACGGCAGTTCAAAGTTTCGTGCGTGATGTTCAAAAAGGAGACCTCAGGACTCCGGTAGTGCAGGCCGCTCACGGCCTAGCCTTGATCTTTTTGGGCCGGTGGCACTCCGGAGAGAACATTATCTTCGCTGGCCATGATCCTGCAGCCTCTTGTGAACTGAGCCGAGGCGTACGCGCGTGATACATGCTATGCTTGTTGTGTGCTGCGCGTTACGACGTGTCGACAGCGCGTGTGAACTTGTGCACCACTCGGCGCTTGTAGAAATTGCCGCTCGATGTGAACACGAGCTATTTCGCGACCGAAATGAGGACTTTTTATTACTAAATCGCAGTTTTCAAAGCAGAATTGTATAATTTGGACGATGGTAAAAAAATAAGTGGTTACGATATGCTACAGCGTTTTAAAGGCATGCTGTAGTTTCTGTTGATTGGTCGAATTGCTGAATAATTATT
>VOMN01061199.1:0-16899 GCA_014899125.1 Orchestia grillus
TCGGGTGAGGGTGGAGTGTGTCGGGTGAGGTTGGAGTGTGTCGGGTGAGGATGGAGTGTGTCGGGTGAGGGTGCCCACTCCCGGCATGACGCCCCGCCCACACGCAGCAGAGCCCGATGACGTCACGCGAGCGCCAGCCATAACGCCCCAAAGAGAACAAACAATGAGCGGGCAATAAAAGCCTCAAAAAGGAGGCACCTCTTGGCTGGTGAAAGTGAGTGGGTGGCTCGGAGCGCTCGCACAGACAAGGCCATCATAAGCCAGTAAATCATACACAGCACCACTTTCAGTCCTCCTAATAAACGCTGCTCAAGCTTAACTGAATAATATTTTGTGGAAGGACGGCCATCATTTACCACACTAAATGCCTAATGAAAAGAGACGAGGATGAAATGAGCGTTTTGTCAGAGCACATTTTTCTCAGACAACGGTTTAGCATCAGATGAATGGCATGAGGCGCACAAAACTTTTAGCAAAAGCAAATCGCTTTCGTCCGTCTTGAATACAGGTGAAACGAAACGGCAGGATGAAACTATCATGCGGCTGTGTTAATGGCAAATTTAAATAATAATGTAATTTACGAATTAATGGTTATTCGGAGCATGGTCGCTTAGTGTAGCGTAGGACAAGCTCAAACACGTGATCATTCAAGATCATAACGAAAATTAAACTTGTGGAAAGCAGTAATTTTTTGTGTTGAATAACTCTAAATGGGTAATATTTTTGAGATAAAAATTCAGTAGCCAACCCCATACGCACATGAGCTCAGACGATGAAATGAAACAATATAAGTTTATTGGTAAAAAGCTTATACGATTATTTAAAATACAATACTAATAACACCGTACAATATTTTTCACTCTAAAGTACATAAATTTCTCTACAACGATAACTTTCAATATTATGTTATTAATCACTTTTCTGCTACGTTCTTGCTCAGTTTTTAAAAATTCATTTGAAACTACAGACGAGAGAGAATTGATGTAACGCAATAAGCGTCCATTATATAACCTCGAACTCATTAATTTGAAATATTGCTCAATCTTTCGAATTCGATACTCATTCAATGGAACGCTCCTTCCACGTTCCATTCTGAACCAACCTATTTGATGAATATATTTCTACACTTCATTTTTGACGGATTCCTTGCTTTCAAGAAATACTACATCGAATTAAATTATTCCATAAGCCCGTCACAGAACTCCCAAAATACTCCGATTAGGATACTGAATATTTTCTCGGCTCCTCACGGAACCTGGTTCATTGACGAGGTAGAGCTGATAAATCTTGCTCGATGCACAGCTGCTAAGTGTGCAACGAAAAGATCAAGGTATGCTGCGGAAAGTGTTGCACACTAACCTCTGTAAATGGTTTAGAAATCAAAAATAATACTAACCCCTTTTTTATTAAACTGTCGAATTATAGAAATTGTTTTTCACGTATAACTCAATTTCAAAGATAGCAAGTTCTCTATTTTTTGCCGAAATAATTTTTGTTTTAGCATTTCTGAAAGGTCACCGAAAATCACCCTTGACCTTTAGAAATTTAACGTGACCTAAGAAGGGTTACGACCACTCAAAATTTTTATTTTAGAGTCACGAACATGAATCGTTAGATGAACTTCGCGTAAGTTTGCTACTTCTTTGGACAACATTAAATTCTAAAGACAGAAAATTGTACCCAGTTTTTTTCTTTACTTCAAACCGTGTTGAAATGTCGTAAATTAACATCACAACTTAGTAACTCTGTAAAATACCACGAATCCATCGGCAAAAGAGACGCTTGAATTCTTCATGGAAAGAGTTACTGCAAACATCGCCGTGAATATACCATGGCCAGCACCACGGAGCAAGTCATCCGCAGGGCGAGAGATGACCAAACATTTTCCAATTTGCACTTAATAGAATCACGGATTATAGTGAGAGGGATTTGCAGAGTGGTAGCTGACGCGCATGATTTCTTCATTGTGTGGAGAGACAGGGAATATCACAGCACATTGTTCAATATTTGCAGAGCATACACGGTCGTGAGGAGGCTAAGAGTCTCGCATGGCCCACAGTTAGCAGACTCCGTGGCCAGTACTGGCCAGCTCAAATCAAAGAGGCCTCCGCAGTACACGACTGCAGTCACAGTAGCGGCCTGTTGATCTAGCGAATTGTTCGACGTTAGGGCAGAGAACGAAGTACAAGACGAAGAAGAATCAGTAATGAATGTTATGTTCGTGAATAGAATATGGATAAGTTAAACGGAACTCGTACTCTCAAGAAAGCATTAGACGGACGGGAAACAGTATAGGACTCATAAGATGACCACGCGCGAGTAACAGAGCTTACACAAAGGTTTGAACGGTTGAGTTGAGATTTAGTAATGCCGTATGTAATTCAATCCTAATTGATGTTTAAAGTGGACAGAAGTTTTGACTAATACAGTTCTACATGAGATGAACTTGACTCAGCTAAGGCTAGCCAAGCCTTGCAGCCGATGCCGACATGGATTCTCTGAGCCCCCGAAGGAGAGACGAGCTTACGAATTTAGAAATCAAATACAATCAGTGTTTGCAGAAGCCAGTCAAGCAAGGCCCATTCCCGTTTGATCTCTGGCAAGACGTTTCTCTCAGATATCGGAAGACTGGCGTGTCACATGGTAAGCTTAATATAGGAAAAAATAGTATAGCTCAAAATTCGAGCAGCTATTTTAACAGAAATCATCATCGCAGGCTGTAGCAAAATTGGAGAAAGGACGTTGATACAAACACAGAGGCTAAGACCGCTCATCTACGTGCTTCTAAGCGTTATTGCACGTCCGTGCTACATCAAAGCTCTTCGGTAAGTGTTGGTCGACTGTGATCAGCGATGTGGACAATCCTACCTCATATCAAGGCTGATCGAATTCACTCTCAGCTGTGAACTAGATGCAGATCTTCCGAACTTCTTTACGCAGACAAAACAGAATACTTCGGAGCGAGGTAAATGTTAATGATGAAAAGCTATTCAGATATTCATGCGTTACGCGAAAAATATGAAGATATTAAGCCACTGTAAGTGGTAGGAGCACCTTCGAAATTTCTATTCATCTTGGACGCACGGATTCGGAAAGTGCAAAATTTCTTAATCTCCCTCAGAAGAAAGTAAGTTACCGAGTATGAATACTCAAATTGTACTGCCTTAAGAACATTTGTACCGCCTGCTTCCTTAGCTTACTAATACCAACTATTGATGAATGAACAACGTTACCAAAAAGTAGTAGTAGTGGCGGTGGTGGCGGTAGCAGTATAGATAGCAGCGCTTCAGCACCCTCTGAAAAGCAAAGGTGGTGGCGAGCCAAAAGCAAAGGCACCATTTAGTATAGACTATTGAAAACGGGTGATTTACTCGTAAGCTCACCATTTAGTATGGACTATAGAAAACGGGCGATTTACTCGTATGCTCACCATTTAGTAGGGACTATAGAAAACGGGTGATTTATTCGTATGCTCACCATTTAGTATGGACTATAGAAAACAGGTGATTTACTCGTATGCTCAAAATTTGTTTTCACGCAGGATCTGTTGCGCATAGAAACAGCAAGTTAAAAACGAAAAGGAAGAAATGACAAACTAGTGATAGCGAAGAAAGTATAAAAGTTTAAAAAGGTAATGCAGGCACGAAGGATAGGAATTCTGAAGGCCTATGTATGTGTGGCTGAGGTACCCTAACAGCCCCTCCTACAATTGCCAGACCCCGTAGCAAACAACAGACAAACCTAACGCTATTGCCACGCTACTAAAAGGCTCGGTACTAAAATCAAGGCCATGCTCTTGATAGTCAGTTCCTCGATAAACTTGAACTGTTCTTTCATGCTTCGGAGCATAATTCGTCAACGCTAGTTTCCGCAAAGTCTGTAAGAAGACGGGTCGTGAGGCACGCAGAGTAAAAATATCAATACTTCGACCGAATAGTTCTGGTAATGACCCATACCTTCTATTTAATAGTTCAAACGAGTAATTGTTAGATGAGCGCAATGTTATTTAGAGAAGGAGCAAATTCCCAGTGTCTTTCACTCTCACCCCAGGGATGCAGCTAACGATTGCCCCTGCGTATCTGTGTGCTTCAAGTGACCGACTTGTATTTTTGAATGACACACTAACTGCACAAGCACGTCCTACCATCCGTATATTTAATAAAGCTTCACTTAGGCGAAGCATCATTGAACTTTTACGAGTTTGAACGTTATATGGATCACAAAAGAACTATTAATCCCACCAATCATGAACGAAATCGTAGCTTAAACTAAAATATTTGGAAATCGATGAATATTAAATCGCCATCCAACCGAAGTGTGTTACGCTTAATAAGCAGAAGATAAAGCTAATCCGTGTAGTAAATTGCTTATAAATTCATCAAAAGGCTAGCACGAATAATCAAACATTTCTCGATAACTTCTTTGCTCTGTTATCCTTGCATTGGCGGCTGAATGGTGGGAGTAGTCCGGTGCTTCGTATAATGAACAACCAATTAGAAGCCACAACGCCCTTCGTCTGTGCCACTCGCTGATACGTCTGATGAACAATAGTCATTCATTTAGACAGGAGCTGCCATGCATCCATTGTTTGTGCAGAGCGTGTGCACGTGTTGATCTCACGGACATCGTTGCCAAAGCCATGCGCCCGTTTGTTGGGGCAAGGTGTAGCATATATTTATCATTTTACTACGTTCATTCATTGAAAACTGAGAGGAACAAGCACCTGCAGGGCAATTTATGGAGACATAACCTATAGATAGCGAAAAGAAGTAGAGAGATAATGAAGTGTTCTTTTAAATATTGGCAAGAGAATTGAGGCATCAAAAACGGGGTACGATGAAAAATGGTCTAACACCCAACATCATAAGTATAAGCTTTAGGCACGAAGACTCAGATAACATCAAACTAAGTCGCAGTGTTTTACAAAAGGCTCATTTGCAGAATAAATGAGCAAGCTCAAGATGAAACCAAGTAGATTGGAGAGAGAGAGCATTTGATCTGCAGTTTGGCTGCCGAGATCGGAGGTCGGGTCTATCTGCATGCAAACACAAGGCATTTTCATTAGCCAAGACCGGGATGGAAGACAGCGAAGGCATCGAGCTGTTGCCCGGCACAGATCGCCGACGATAAAGGCTCGCTAATGGCAGGGAGAGCTCAAAACAACTGCTCTAGCAGCTCTCGAAATACCCGAATAAGAGGAGGTTGAAGTGACTCACACTCGCTGGAAGCGCCGCCAACCAAATCTTCAGGGGCAAACAGACGCCTGCTCGGTCACGGCGACCAAGTCGGGTCCACGGCACCGCATAGAGGTGTTCATAAAACTCCTCAAAAAGAAGTATCGAGGCTTCGAGGCATTGAGTGCTTACCATTGGACCTAAGTCCACGGAATCCATTGGCTGAGGAGCCGCTATTATGTCAATGAATACCAGTACAGGGGCTGGTGAGGAAGGATTCGATCAGACTGGCGGCATGAACGACGCATGCTCATGCAACGAAGGTAATTTCAGCAGGGAAATTCAATCACCTCTCGTCTACATGCGCATCTAAATGGTTACCTTATACGAGATTTGTACGGGTTCATCCCAACACTTTCTAAACATGAGCGTCTCAAATTCTCTCGGTATATTTAGGGTAATATTTTAGGACTCTGTGAATTCAATTATAAAATAAAATTTACAAGCCATAGCTCTGTTTTTTATTTTAAAATGGAACAAGAATGGAAAGAATGGAATCGTTTTCAGTTATCCACGTAATACTTATTCAGGGCAAAATAACACACTGACGATAAAGGTGATGAAGTTGAGAATGCTGTCACCACTTATTGTAAAATCAGCAGACACTTATTTTGATTCCTGAATTAAATTAAGTGCTCAGCGAACGATGAAGCAAGATTTTCAGGGAGCGGTCGCATTTTCATTTTAAAAATAATAATCAACCAAAGATACTTATCCTCGTATTTCAATTACACTTCACTCATCAAATTATTAACTCGGTTTGTCCTCTTGAATGCGAGGAAATGTAGCTCACAACCCCAGCCTGCAGGCGCGCTCGTGACGCGTCTAGAGCGCCTGCTTGTGCTGCAACCCCAGCCTGCAGGCGCGCTCGTGACGCGTCTAGAGCGCCTGCTAGGGCTGTAATCAGCAAAGCAATAACGTCAGCGAACTAGTAATCGCACATCATATAATTGTAATATTTTGATCGCTCGTACGCGCATGAAAGCCTGACATTCAGACTGAATGGTCCAATCGATGTAGCGTTCGTAAGCTGTTGATTTACGAGTAATTTGGAATGGAGAAATTTTGAATAGAAACAAAGGATTAAAATTACTTTACACTGAATATTCAAAGATACGAAAACACCCAATCTCAAGTATTCAACATGAACTTTATCACTCATGATCAACATAGATTCCTGAAATACTTAGTATCTTGTTTTTTCGTTATAAATGATAAATATTATTAAATGTTATGAAAAAAAAGTGCAATAGTAATATATCGAGCGACCAAATAACAATTATTAGATTATTTTCGTTAATTTAAAGCTGCCTATCCACATAAAATGGGATACAAAAAGAGCGAAGAAAAGGAGGGACCATCTACTATGGACTGCACAAAACGTGGAATCTTTGCATGGATGTGTTCCCACACCGGATTCCTTACACATAGAAACAGCAAGTTAAAAAGGAAGAAGAAGAAAAAACAACGAAGAGATAGCGAAGAAGATGTGAAAATTGAAAAAAAATGGACTCGAAAGATAGAAGTCCCGGAGGTCTACCTGTAGCTGAAGTAACCTAACAGTGCTCCCCTAGGGTCGCCAGTCCCCATAGCATAGGATAGACAAGCCTAACTGAGCTAACTCTACTGCTTTTCCTATACCCCCTGAGGGGACCAAATAAGAATTAAGGTACGGATTTTGGTCCTTGCTAACCTAGTCCACCTAAAGAAGAGCTGGTGAGTTGTCGAGGAAAATCTCAAGCAGACAATATGCGAAAGAACTAAGTAGATAGATTCAGTTCAGAATACACATATTTGAGGTCTTTCGTCCGCAACGCCCTCCCGATGGACAGATAACACGAATAGAACCGATCCAGCCTCACCACCTCTCTAACACACCGCAGTGTCACGCAAGCTGCATGCATGTTACTGCGTTTATTTTTCTATTAGTTAATTTAAAGCTCCCTAGCCACATGGAATGCAATCTCAAGAGAGCGAAAAGAATGGACCATTTAGTATGGACTTTAGAAAACGTAAAATCGACGCACACGTGTGTTCCCACACAAGATCCCCTGCGCATAGAAACACCAAATTAAAAAGAAGAGGAAGAAAAGATAAAGAATGATCAGCAAAGTAGGCATGAAAGAGGAAAGAAGTAAAATGGGTACGAAAGATTAAAGTCCCGAAGGCCTAGTTACTTGTTACTGCTTTTGCCGAGAGTAGGAAAATCTCAGAGCAATGAAGAGCGCTTCTTCTTTTATGTACATTGACGAGGACAGGCTTCATCACTATGGCCCTCTCGCTTGGTTCCTACTGCCATATCCATGTATCCTATCAACGCTCCGCCAGCTCATCAAGCAGGCCTGCGTCGCGGGAAAGGTGCAGTTCTCTCGACACAATCGCATCAGCTTCCTTTATAAGGGCGAGCGTGTCCTCGGTATTTTCACGGAGACACACACTGGTAAACAAGCTTTTATCGGCGAAATAGTTAACAAACTCAACCATCCGATAAACACTTCTGCATAACATATTTCTTGGGTTATTCAAGTTTTCTTGTATTGCCGGATTAGGAAATGAGGTAAAAGAACAACGTTGCCTGAAAGTTTATTGGGAAAATTGAATGCAGCAGCCATGACAAAACTTGGCAGAACCCAGCGGTGGCTGCCGAGAGGTGTGACAACATCGAATAAAAACGCTTCCTGCCACAAAATAAAGAAAAGCATGAGCGAAAACATGAAACATCTGTAGCTCTCTGTAGCTCTCTCTCGCTCTCTCTCAACATTTACAAGTTCAAACTCATAATGCGACAATGAAATTCTAAACTTCTTGAAACAAAAAATAATTTCCATACAAAAAGAAATTGAATTCTATTGAGCTGAATTGTTCTGAATGGGCAGCCGTGCCCACTTCTTATCTTAGAAGTTAGCTGAGGTAAGACGACATATAAGCAGAAGACTTCTCAATCTTTGAAACCACACGTGAGAACTCGAAAAAAGTTCCATAATCACTGAGCAGTGCCGCCAAATGTTTATTGACAACATTCTTAGGAAAATAAAACAAATAAACTGGGGGCACAAAACTCGGACGTAGACGGCACTACAGCACGGACAAATGATACGACATAATTCAAATTCATTTTGAAAGTGGTGGTAAATTAACGCACTTTGTGTTGGTTTCTGTTAAGGAGGTAATACGGATAAGCAGATTATTGTTTAGCTGTGTTTTACAGAGTAAGTAAGATTCCAATCAAATGAAAAAAGTAAACGACAAACCTTATTTATTTAATCATATTTTTCAGGCGCTCCATGTGGTAAGATTTACAACGGAAACTGAATTATGCGGAAATAGACTTTCAAACTAAGCGAAATACCTAAGCGGAAAAAAATATCCGTAAACCGTAAATTAGATCCGACAACAAGGCCTCTCATGAGCTCCACGGCTCTCCTATAAGGTGGTCTAAGAGTCAATCAGACAAGAAATAACGAAGCAAGTAATTGCGAAACGCATCTAAAGACCCTCGTACAGAACGTTAGTTGGGAGACATATCTGCAATCCACATTCCCTTCCCCACCAGCAGGAGGCAGAGTGCCTGGCTGCTCTAACTAACCGACGGACAAAGTCGGGATTTGTACCTGACTCACCATAGGTCACAAAGAGAGCTGAATCTCCCAAGTAACTCGTGTTATATTGACAACGTATCTCCCAGACCTCCCCGAATACTTCTGAAAGAAAAAGTCGATTCCTGCTAAGCCCACAGCAAGAAAACGGGTTTCTAAGGGTAGTTCTCTAAGGAGACTGTAAGACCAAAATTTGAAAGTAAATTTTTAATCAGTATCCTAAATAGTAGGGCTTACTACGCTTAGTGCTGACAGAGCAGCAGCATCATTCGTGGAAAAAATCTGAGAATCAATCAACTTTATTCAAGTCACTGGGCAGTCAAACCAGCTGGGGGACATTAACTTAGCGAAAGTGGTGGTAGTTAAGGCCAAAAAGCTGCGTACGAGTAATAAAAGAGTAAGGCTCAAGTGTATAGTCGGGGAAGCAGACTGCCTTGTATAGATTGCAATAACCATTGACAGAGAGCCGTAATCATTGCTAAAATGATTTTCCAGTTGCTTCACATAAAAAAATCTCACTCTACCTCAAATAGAAGTGATACAGTGGTAT
Source organism: Orchestia grillus (assembly GCA_014899125.1). Classification (NCBI taxonomy): domain Eukaryota; kingdom Metazoa; phylum Arthropoda; class Malacostraca; order Amphipoda; family Talitridae; genus Orchestia; species Orchestia grillus. The sequence goes on from VOMN01061199.1 coordinate 9,381, forward strand.
TTTAATCTGCAGGTAGACTGGACATGTATGGAGTACAAGTCACGATGCGAGACGGTCAAGCTGCTGCAGAAGCCATCGCTGCTGCATGAGTTCATGTAGCAGATGTGCATGAAAATCCACTTTAACAAAATGTATGCGCTACTCCGCGAGCCTAGCCCGGTACGAGAGGATGTGACGGAGACCAACAATGTTTCACCATAACAAATGCTCTTGCATTTTAAACACACACATGTTGCAGTCATAACGCAGTGCCCTCAGAGCAAAACATGAGTTACGAAGTTACTCCTGGTACTGCAGCTGTTGCTTTTTAATGGCTGCTGCTGCTGGTGCGGTGGTTCAGATACAGGACCACATGTATGCTATAAATACACCTGATCTGAATGGAATGTACCGAAGATTACTTGAGACCAAACATGAAGAGGAAGGAGGAAAAATTAAGAACTGAAGAATAGAGACAGCCGAGGTGACAGGATAGATTGTGGAAGAATAAGATACGTAATAAGACAACAAGGGCATAAGCTGGAAGACAAAGAGTAGTAAGTTGATATGAACAAACGAGGAAAGCAACACGAAGTAAGACACCAGAAAATAAGCTGGAAGACAACCAGCAGTTGAACTAAAGGACATAATAAAGAAGATAAAAAGGATAAAAGAGCATGAGGAGGAAGACAACAAGGAATCAGACAACAGAGCATAAGGTGGAAGACAACAAGCAGTCAGACAACAGAGCATAAGGTGGAAGACAACAAGCAGTCGGACAACAGTGCATACGCTGACCAAGACCACAAGTAGCATAACAGGGCATGAGCTGGAAGACAAGGAGTAGGACAATTGACATGGAGCGGGGTACGGCCAGAAAGAGGTCGGCACAAACGAGGGCGTTGAGCAGGACGGGCAGCTCTCAGAGGAGCGTCTGTATGGGCGCGTCAGCCCGCCTTCACCTCGCAGCAGCCCTATAAAAACTTTGGCCGCCCCCTCTCCCTTGTGCTTGCCGGGGGCGCGATGTGTCTGAGTGTAGGGGGCGAGTAAGCTCCATTCATTCCGGCGATCACTGACCGCCAGCATCAGCCGCGACTCAAAGAATGGAAGAACACCGGCTGATGACGCTGCATGTACGACGCTAGTCATACCTTCCTACTTCTGCACAGAAGTACATAGCTTCCAGGAACATCAGCGGCTACAGCCCTGACGTGGCCGTGGTGGAACAAACACTCGAGTGAAGATGACGAGAACAAATAATAACCGCAGGCCAAAATCAGAAAATGCAACCAGCACACAGCGGCAGATGCAAGGACTGAATGGATTTTATCTGGTATTCCTGGTGCTGCTAACGGCCGTAACTGCGTTCAGTTATGAACTGACTGAACGAATATGGAAGAAGACTGTATGTTGAGAGAAGCTGAAAGAGGCTGTGGGACGACAATAATTAGCAGGTGCCAGGGAACGTGCATTTACTGGAGTCTGAGAGCGGCTGGCGGCGCAGTTCACTACGCTCTCCCCCCTCCGCCGCAGCTCTCAGAGCCCTGCATTTTACGGCCGTCTCACCTCAGGCTCCCACGGAGCCGGGCTCTTGCTGCCAGCTCCGTCTCAGGCACCAGACTAACTCACATTTGGTCTCGCTTTTGGTGGGAAGGAAACCAAATTACTAAAATAATCAGTAGTGTTCCGCAAGTAAATGCTTATTAAGCCTTTACCGGCCAAATGATTTCGGTGACATGGCTGCATTCAGCTTTATAGGAAAAACTAGCTGCAGCCTAACGAAAGTGGTTTTTGAAATCCATGCTGGATAAGAAGAATCGTGTCATTTGCATTATAAGTGTAGTTGTTTATGAACAACATTATAATAAAATTTCATCGATGTCGAAGTTTCAAACCAATGAAACTTTTGATGCACACCTATCAAATGTGGGTCCCCACGACCAGCAAATAAAAGAGCGTTGTGATATAAATGCTGGAAACGATTACAAATGTATTTAATTTTCACTTGTTTGGGATATTTACATGCTCGCTATCACCCAAACTTAGATTATTCTTCTATGAAATACAGTTTTGATTGAGACTTACAAAATCGCATTAGAGGAATTAGGACAATTCATGAAACATACTACGCAATACTAAGAAGTTCACCCGCAGACCCAAACATTCCTTCGAGAGTTTCCTCTGACGAATCTTAACACAGGGAGCGCCTGGTACGGACGCTGAGATCGAGTGTGCGCCTGCGAGCTGTTGGCGCTGGAGGTTCAGGAAGGACAGGACGAAAAGGAACAGAGAATTTCCAATGCAGGAGGGCGTACGCCACGTGTGCGCGCAGGCCGTCTGAGGAGGCTGTCTGGTCTGAGGAGGCTGTCTGGTCTGAGGAAGTTGTCTGGTCAGAGGAGGCTGTCTGGTCAGAGGAGGCTGTCTGGTCAGAGGAGGCTGTCTGGTCTGAGGAGGTTGTCTGGCCTGAGGAGGCTGTCTGGTCTGAGGAGACAGTCTGAGGAGTGTTAAAAACCAGTGGAAAAGGCAGACGGAAACGCATTACGTTTCGATGTTGAAACAAACATTGCGCGTATGGAGCAGGGAAAAGAAAATCTATCAGAGCTACCGGAGAGGATGGAAACAAGTGCAGGTGAGAGCAGGAAACAGGAGGGGACTGCAGGAGAGGTTGTGTGGGGGCGGGGGGCTGTGTGAGAGACCAAATCCAGAACCTGGAGTGGGTGCAGCTCAGACGGAAGGGGAGAAGAGGAAGGGAGAGGTGACGGTGCCGGGTTGCACAGGCTTCAAACCTCACACGTTTGTGTTTCAGGCACACAAAGGCGATCTAGATACTACAACAACATTGCAGTTCAGAGTACGCTCGAAACGGCTCCGCAACATTACGAGAACGGCTCCGCAACATTACGAGAACGGCTCCGCAACATTACGAAAACGGCTCCGCAACATTGTGAGAACAGCTCTGCAACATTGCGAGAACGGCTCCTTAACATTACGAGAACGGCTCCGTAGCATTCATTTCTGCGCACCGTTAGAAAGAATGTTTTGTTTTCCAATCAGATGGGAAATCTGCAAAGCCCGAACGAATGTGCATGAATAACTTTCCGATGCAGTTAGAATCTCATATAGATTGTCAAAACAAGTTCGGGCACCAAGTAACTTTTGACGTAGGAACCCGAAAATAACTTTTGCTACTGAGCAGAAAGCAACACTTATTTTTCCGGCTGCACACAGAAGCTGTGAACCCGAGACCAAGACTCTTACTCATAGGACGAATTTTTACCATGTTTTCTTCTTTATATTTTCAAACTAAAAACAAGCACTCCGCGACGTGGAGGGCACCACAGCCACGAGTGTACCTCCTCATCTTCCGACTCCACCCTGCTCGTCACCGCGTGGTGCGCGCTGTACGCTATCGCTCGTGTTTCATACACACTCCCTGAGCCGCGCACGACCGCCAGTGAGCTCTTGAAAACATTGTGAAATTTAGCCGGGACATTCCTGACGTCAGTTTATCGTCGGTGAGCTTGAGAATCAGTAAAATGCGAGAGGAAACAAATGTCATAGTTACGTCACTGATTTCCCAGTTGATGGTGATGGACGCATCTCTGATGCATCTTTTGAAGTATGCAGAGCGTCTCAAAAAAAAAGTTAGCCCAACTTCAAATAACTATAACTCAAAATCTATTGAAGTTACAAAAATTTAAAAAGTTGCACAATGTTCATCAATTATTCTACAGCTATGTGAGGAAATTCAAGGAAAGTAGATTTGAGCGTATTTTTTCAGGATTATTTTTAGAAACTCATTTGCTCAGGTCATTTGGTTCAATTTGGTTCCTTACGACAATGGTTTCGATACTACGCTAAGCTGCTATGCTCATGCAAGTTTCTCAGTGAAATTTGTAATTGTAAGAACACAAGGCTCTGATCAGTACTTTTCGTGCAGCTAGTCCTGCAGATGCAAATTCAAATTTTAAAACGTTTAGTAGCTATGAAAACACAACTCATTCAAATACAATGGATAACTTCAGTTTTACACGATATCGAAGTAGACCCTAATAAGAGTTGAAGGTGTTCCCGAATAAAACAGGTTTCATTGCCAGCCGTAGCGACGCCACTTGAAAACTAGAGTCAAAAGTAAACCGAGATTGACTGCCTCGTCAAGATAAGTCAATGTACGAACGAGTGCACCTCGTCTCATGCTGCGCACGTTAACATGGCACTGAGCGTACACACGTGGCTCCATCGCCCATTCAGGAGGACTGCTCTCGCTCCGTCAAGTGTGCCGAGATAAGTACGACGAGCTGCTGTGCCTGTGAACACCTCATCGGAGTGGCGCGCTGCTCAGAACAAGGGACTCGTTCCCTCTGGCTGGCAGCAGGCTTTTGGATAAGGGCTCTGTGTCTTGCTAAGTTCCACAGAACACTTCGTAGCCATTGTACCGCGCGCCGCTTGTCCACTCAATCTCGAGTTCACAGGATGTATTAGGTTCAGTCCAGGTAATAAATATTAAGGTAAGACTAGCACAAACCCACGCAAGTCTTTTTGCAATCGGTGTTGATAGTTTAGGAATTAAAGTAAATTAATTCATGTGAATCAGCGAATACCATAAACAATTGGTAAAACCGATCGCGTTGCATTAGTCAGTGCTTCCAGATGAGCAGGGAAGTGCGAATTTATGGTAGCCATCCCAGTTGTCTCACTATCAAAACGTCTAACAAATTCATTTCAGATACTTTTTAGCATCATATTGCTACAGAAATATTTTGGGGAATAGCTGAGTTATCACAGCATTTTAGACCACAGAGTTGGCAAAACTGTGCAAGGTGGGAACTTCAAAGGTGAAAGACTGCATAAAATGTCGGGTTTAGAGCCGAGGCGTTGGCAGGAGGCGGCGCGGCTGAGTGGTAAGCCGGGCTGCGCAGTGCCCGTGAGAAGAGATGAAACACAAGCTCAGCTCTAGCAACAAACTACATTTGCAATGTACAGTATTCTGCACTAATCACTACACATGAGTAAAATATATGTAGAGCCACTATTTGTTTCAAACAGCTCATGAAATTTCGAATATTTCCCTACGTAGGGACAGAGAATAAAACTAACATAAAACTCCTGTCACTTGCCTGTCGAAGTAATACTGATGGATTCGCTCTGGGTTGAAGAGTGGCCGAGATCCAATGCTGGGCGCTGTCCAGTCAGCAGGGCTAGCCTGAGCAGCGGTCACAGACCACCCTCGTCGGGTTAACGTTGGTCAGGAACGTAGAGGATGAACCGACAATTTTGAGCTAACCTGCGTAATTTACGATGCTTCAAGATCATCATATTTTCTCTTTTAAAACTAAGTTCTAAATGTCATATATTATTTTAGTTTTTTATTGCATTTCCATCATTGAGAACTGGAGTATTCTACGCCCTCATTTCACCCGTTTCATCAATGTTAACGCTTATGTTCGTATATTCTCATTTTTCCAACCGATCGAGATCAATTTTACGAGTAGTTTTCCTCATGACTTTTTAAACGAAAGAGAAAATAATACACAGAAAGGAGTCTATTCAAGACACCGGCTCAATTCTTTTATTTCAGAAAAGTTTAATATCATATTTATAGAAATTAATGAGCTTAAATGCGTTGCGGTTAGTTTCAACATACCATTCGAACAGCCAAGTTTTTACTTTCAAAATAAATTATCAAGAATCATACTTAAGAACCAGGAAGTTCAAACAAAGACTGCATCAGAAATAACGACCCCACCTCACCATAGGAGGTGACGAGGTTCTGATGTCAGCTTCTGGGCCAGAGATGATGTCAAAACTGCTTATAATTATTTTCATTATATTCAATTTTCACGATTCCCCCTAAATTATAACAACTAAATTATAACCGTCATTGCTACTTAATACCCCAAATGGCTTTAATATCTATAAAATTAATCGACTCGTATATTTATCATACTATACATACATATAAACTCTAGCATATTTAGAAAATGAGTATCAACATCTAGAATCGCTCACAAAACCGATCGCAAAGGTAACGCCATCCATAACTAAAAGTTTGTTGTTCATCATCAAATAAATTTCAATTTTCCGGATCTCTGCCAGCCCCATGTAAATTACTGAATACGTGACTCATATTTTCATACAGATCTCTCTCACAAAAATGAGAGAACACTCAGTCTCACATGCATGAAGTTTACATTCTATGGCGAGACACTGCCTTCTTATCGGAGGAGCACGGCCACAACTCTGTTTCGTAACCTAGTGAGGCGCCCAATGAAAAATATTTCTTCCAGCTTAAAGAAAATTAGATTTAAATGAGAAAATGTAGTTCAATATTCTCAGCCAAAAGTATAAAAAATAAAACCCAGGCTAGCTGAAGTGGGCACGCCAAAACATAAAGGGAACGCGCACCAATTCTGCGAGTCATAAAAGCGTTTAAAACACTGAAGGAAAAAAATCTTAATATCACAGGCAAGAATAATGTTCAGAGAACATGAGATCAGAAATTGGCAACGCCTGCTGCAGACAAGCGCACCAGCACGAAACAAACGTGGTATGGTGGGATAAATTCTAATTTTTCAAGTTTTCCTCAATTATTCAGACCGACTAAGCTCGCTTCCACAGAGATTAAATCAGAAACACGGCATCGCATTTTAATGTATTTTTATTAAAATTGAACTGCTTAAGGGAACGAATACTAAATAATCGACTTGGAAGTGGAAATCGTCAGCACAGGAGCTCGTGTGAGGAGCAAGTTGCGGCGCCAAACCTGACTTAATTCGTCCGAAGCCTGGCCACGGAGATGAACGAGATACAGCACCCTACAATATGTGTTCAATGAAGGAGCGCCCATCGAAAATCGATACAAAAATAGCGCCATGTTGGAAGGATTTATCAAGAGGTATCTCACAAAAAACTACTTTGCATCAGAAACAAATATGCTTTAAATATCCACCGAAAGTTCCCGGAAAGGTTACAGCATTTGCGTGGGTGGGTCGATGAGCTACGGTTTACAAACCGTAAAAAGAAAAAATTTTTGTCCAGGGGCGAATAGAACAAAAACAACTTGAGAAAATGATAAATAAAATCGATGCCCGAAGGATTTCACCGTTTCCAACAGATCATGTAAGCAATTCAAGTACGTTTTTTCCATCCTCAATTTCCATCCTTAATGAAATGATAACTCCAGGATGACTGGTGGTCAGCTTTGAACGACGACTTCTCAGACCAGGAACTCGCCGCGGTGGACCCGCAGACATAAATGAGAGAGAATTTACGACTGGTAAGCGACCAGCGAGCTCATATCTCAAAATGACGAGCAGCTGTGAACTTTTAATATAATTTATGAATGCATGTAAGCACAAAGCTTCACGACGTTTTCATTTATTTACACTTCCATGGAACTTTCGGAAATAAACCAGCTCTAAAGAATGCTATCAGGTGATAACATTTAACAGTGCAGCGTCTTAGCACATGCATTGAATGAAACTTTGATCACGATTTAAAACGAAAAAATACAGACAATTAAAACCAACGAGGGCAGATC